>BGPR01006922.1:0-24992 GCA_013235015.1 Araneus ventricosus
TAACCACTTACCAAAAAGACAGAAAGAGAGAAACATTATTCAATAAATGATTAACCGCTTTCGAATTTCTTAACTGTATCCGTTTCTGAATACACTTTAACCATTTGACAGCTGGTTGAAATGGATTTTTAATAAGCCTGGAGAGTTCTTCCCTTCACGTATACTTCTATATAAGGATACATTAGGGTGGAAAAAATCTACTTGCTTTTAACCGAAAACCGTTTTTTTTTTTGTTTCGGTTAACCGGTTTTTTGGTTATTTTTCCCCCGCTTATAACCGGTTATTTTTTAAATCCAATAACCGGGTAAAAAACCGGATCGGAAGATAGGCCCGACTTTAGGTTCGATTAGACTAAAATCTACCAAGTTATGAAGCTTTGAATTTCATCATCTTAGGCCAATCAACGATAACTGCTTCCTCGAGGCGTCTGTTGGTTGGCGAATTACTGAAAGAGTCTTTATGAACAGATATATATTCGCCAATGGATTGATTTCCTGTAAAAACAATATTAATGTGGGATTCCGTTCATTGAACAAAATGCCCACGGAAGGGTTACCGATAAGGGGTAAATAAATCGGATTTATGTCTAGGTGATTTAAGGGTTTTTTTTACATTAAATTTATAACAAAATATTACATAAAATAAATGAGTAAACTTCAAGTTAAATACAAAAACATTTATTTAAATACTATAGGGAGAATTTACAGGGGGAAAATATATACACAGAAAGTTTACGAGAATGTTGAGAATTTACATGAAGTCATATTTAAGTAATGGAGCTAGATTAAAGAGGGATAGATGTTACGGGTTAGGAATATTACGGTATTAGAGAGCCATAAGGAAAGGTAGACGGGACATAGTTACTTACAACCTGGAGATCGGGCGGCTCAATTGCGCCAAGACTCACAACAGAGGAATTGAGAGATTTGTTAACATGACGGCTGCTTGCGGTGTGTTGCGCTGCTCTCAGCGTGCAGTCTGGTTTTGTTAGGAAAAAGAGGGCGCTGCTCGTAGTTCGTCCAGAGCAGAACTGTGGCTCCATCTATCGTCAAACAAATTTATCTAGCTCTTACATCCTTCTTTATTCAGTGATTAAATTATTCTTTACGGGTAATATCCTACATTAATAAAAAATTGTCTACGGAAATTGTTGTGCGGTCGGAAGTTTGGAAATGCTACTTCTCCTGAAATCCATCTGGATTGCCGAGTTATAAATGCTGTGATGTGATAGATAAGTAGGGGAGGCTATCTCCCACTAGAGCAGATATTCCCAACTTGTGGTACGCATATTTACGGATCCTACCATGGTTCTGATAGAAGTCGCTTTTCATTGGCTCTCAGCGTCACGTGACTTCGCTTGCTTCAGAATGATGTCATAGGAGCGCGCTTAGTTTGGATTTTGATTTGGATAATGATGATGATGGGGTTATTTCAGATGTATATAAAAAAGTTGAATTTGCTTGCATTACTGCTTATATGAAACCGGGTATATAAACATAAACTTTGGGCCGTTGCTTGGGTTGAAGCGCTTTGACGTCATTTAGAAGCTTGCCAAGTCACGTGATGCTGAGAACCAATGAAAAGCGACCTCAATCAGAACCATAGTAGGATCCGTAAATATGCCTGTGGCACGTGTGCCCTTGGGGGTACGCGAAAGCAATGTTGGTAATCGCGGAAGCAAGAAAAACGATCAGATTAAAATGAAATAAAATTTATAGAATTTTGTTTCTTCAAGTTCGTGTGCAAAGCGAAAGTTTTGCAAGTCCCAAAGCTTACTGGGTAGCAGTGAAAGAAGAGTATCAAGAACTTGGTGTTAAAGCTGTAAAATATTTAACATTTTTCACGAACTCAGTACTTGTGGAAAGAACACACTTGTCTTATGTGCATATCAAGAACAAATATCGTTATAAACTTGACTCAGTTCCACACTGTAAAAAATATCCGTTTTTTTCCCGGACTTTTTCCGTATATTTGACGGTTTAAAGCTGTTTTGTTGACAAAACGGTTTTTCACCGTTTTCCGGTCCAGCCTTAAATGGTTTAAAACCGTCAGATCAAATTCTATTTTTCGTCATACGGTATTGCTTTCCGGAAGATATCTTTCCCTTTTCTTAAATGTAATTTTATTGCATTCATTTCATGTTTTTAATAGGGTTCCATCTCCGCTGTTGTTTATACATGTTGCAGTAACCTGTTGTCACTCATGAAAGCTAACCTTAAAACACGTGTTCTGGCAATAGTTGATTTTTACACCACTAGGTGGCGCCACTAGAGCTATAGTGACTTTAAAACTCAAATATAATATTTTTACTTCATTTTATGAAGTCTCCGGTGGTCTAGTGGTTAGAGCGCCTGCCTTTTATTTCTAAGAACGCGGTTTCGATCCCCGGCTCAGAGGTGTTAGAAGTTTTGTCACCATCTTGCATCGAAATCGTCCAAGTAAGTTCAATTAAAAATTATATTAATTAAACTAATTGAAATTAATAATTAAGCCTTAATTAATTAATATTCCTAATTGATAATACACATCAGCACATTTCAACTCAACTCGAACAGAAGGAGAAAAACAACTCAACTCAGTCGATGACGTCACTTACTTCGATGACTTAATTTTTACGTAGAAAACTTGATTTCAAACGGTAAAAAACCGTTGTGACTACGGATTTACTTCCTAACTTTTAAGGGAAAAACTTGTTCCTGTATGGTAAAAAACCGTTGTGCTTACGGATTTACTTCGTAACTTTTACGGTTTTGTACAACCAACCCAGCTGCCAATTTAAAACCGTAAATTTTACGGGATTTTTTTTACAGTGCAGATTTTATTTGTCTTCATTTGAACCTAATGCTACAAAATTCAGCTTCGTTAGACAAACTCAAGGATGGCATTGAAATTTTCTTCCACATGAATAGCTGATTATTACGAAGTGTAATTGTTTTCTATCTCTGTAAGTTAAAGCGAAATTAATTTCAAAACTGGTTGCATTTGTTTGGGTTTTCTTCCACATGAATAGCTGATTATTACGAAGTGTAATTGTTTTCTATCTCTGTAAGTTAAAGCGAAATTAATTTCAAAACTGGTTGCATTTGTTTGGGCGTTGAACTAATACAGTGAAACCTGTTTAAAACGCACAAGAAACGGAATTCCGACTTAAGCGGAAAAAATATCTGGTCCCTTCGAAAGATATTGAAAGATCCATAGTACATCCCCTCCATGAAACGGAACCTGTCTAACTCGGAAACGGACAGAATTTCAAAGAACAATTCACTATATTCCATTGTTAGAAAACCTGCTCTAACGGACAAAAATCGATCGTTTTCCAAAAGTTCTTTTTATTTCCCTCGCTAAAAAAATTTTGTTAAAGCGAATTTACCTGACAATGTTTGCATCGAAAATTATTCATCAGTCGAAGATATAGGTGAAGTGATCTGCAACTTTTGTTGAAAAACGGTGAAGTTTCCGAAATGAGCGCAAAATAATTCATATCAGTCGATGGTGATATTTTAACAGAGGTTCCTATTGATAATGTGAATGATATAATTCAAAGCCATGCGAACAATGATAGCAGTGATGATGATGAACGTAATATAAATGAAAACATTTCCGATAAAAAAGAACGACTCTCCATTAAATCATATGGATCCTTTTTACTTTCTCGTATACGAAGTGTACAAAGAGAAAGTATTGTAATCGTCAAAAAAATCGAACTCGGGATTTTGACGAATCTCCACGTTTTAGACCTCCCTGAGTCCGAAAAACACAATTTTGGAATTATGTCTGTCTGTGGATACGATAACTCGAAAACTATTAGAGCTACGGGGATGAAATTTGGTATGTGGTCTTCAAACATAATTTGTAGGTTTATATCAAATTTTGGACAAAATCCGTCAATGGGAAGTCTGTCTGTCTGTCTGCATGTTCGAGGTCATGCGAACACTATAACTCAAAAACTTGAATAGCTAGATGGATAAAATTTTATACACAGTTTTATCGTCATGAATGTAGGTCCGTATAAAATTTTGGGCCAAATCCGTTAAAGGGTTGACTGTCTGTCGGTCCGTATAATTTACTTTTGAAGAGAATCCGCGATCTCCGCGCGCATGCGTACTGGAAGAACGGAGAGGAACTTCATTACGGAGTAGCGAATTACGTCAGTTTGTCCTTGAGCCGGTAAGAGAAGAAAATCGTTACGCATCTCTTTGAATTTCATTTTTTGCCTAGATATTTTTCAATCACTATAATGAAAAACCTTCTTGTAGTCATTGGATTCTGGGTAACAATAGGTTCGAATTTTTTTAGCCACGCGGTTGAAGGGGAAACGGCACCTTTTTGGGGAAGTATACGAGACAGTTTAGGGGAGAACACTCCCGCTGGTTTAGATACAGTACCTGAACTTGAGAAGTTTGCCAAAAGTCAGGGAGATGCTGAAATGCTTGAACTTTTGAAGAATGTGAGAATATTAACGGAGCGAAGAATTATTCATAAAAGATATGTATAGAAAACAATGCTGGATTGTTTTAAAATGTGGATTTAGGAAATAAACTTATTTTCCTTAAATGTGTAGCTTTTGAGTAAGGATAATCAATTCTTCAGAGTAAATAATGACTATGATATTTATTTCTATTTAGTGTCCAAAAGCAACATTATTAAAATAAAATACATATAAATATCTAACTTTTATATGTTTCATAATTTTTATTGTTATTGTGTAATTTTAAAATATGACATTTATTAAAACGTAATTATCGTAATATTTATGGTATTTTGTTAATCTTAGAATATCTTTTTTATTACAATCGATTTAATTTAAATAATGATCAGATACATTTGAAATCCTCATATAGGGGAAGGTGGTGTACCTTGGACATAAGTGTACCTTGAACCTATGCCGATTTTAGCGCCATCTGTATAGATGTATAGAAAATGTTATATGTATTTTGTACACTTGCCACCAGAGGTCCCAGTGTATCTGAACTTATTTGTCAAGGTGCTCATTTGAATGAATGAATCCTGAAAAAGGAAATTGACCCATCAAAAGTAATTTTTTTCCTGTTGAATTTTGTGTTAATAGTTCCTAAACATACATAAATTACTTTATAGTAAAATGCCTAACTTATAAAGCACAGTTTTAGCTATAATAACATGTGTTAGAAATTATGTTAAGTCTAACCTCAATTTAGTAGTCAGCCATTTTCCATGAAATGGCCAAGTGGTGTACCTTGGACCATGCCCAAGTGGTGTACCTTGGTGCATGACCACTACATGGTCTACCACTTATGTTGCGGAAAAATGTGATGTAATGTGGAAGTTACCACATCCCGTGTTGACTGGAGGATCTGAAAGGCAGCTTCGGAAATTAACATTTGGAATTGACTTGTCTAATTACAGTGTTGGTTAAGCCTACTCATAGGAATGAAACTGTTGCTGTAATAATTTTATATTCGGTCTAATCTAAGACCTCATTAAGTAAAAGTGCTCATCAACATTTTTCTGTAGCTAAAATACCAATAAATGTTTATGTTCAAACTATTCGGTTAGATTTTTTAAATCTAGAAATGCTGGCCCGAGGTACACTACCCACGGTGTACCTTGGTCCTATTTGCACTTTTTTTTAAATTGTAAATAATGCACTGAAATACTTTTTAAAAAAATCTACAAAAAATATATGTTGTGTATAAAGGCCTAAAATATGAAAGAAAAATTGTTTTGTTGCCTTTCTTTTAGTAATTATCCAATTAAAAATTAAAAAGTATAAATGGGACCTAGGTACACCACCTTCCCCTACTATTGAGCCCTGTATGAGACGGAAACCTGTCTAAAACGGAATATTTTTCTGGTCCCTTTACATTCCTTTTAGTACAAGTTTTACTGTACTGTTATAAAGATTGAGTAAAATGTAAAATCAAAAATATGTCTTACAAATGTTTTAAAATTAATTCGAGTCGTTTTACTCGTAAGCTGACTTAAATCATTGCATTATTGATAGAAACTTCTTTGCATAGACTGATGGTTGGAGGGGGTGGAGATGACAGTAGGGGGTACGCGAAAATAAAAAGACTAATCAAGAGGTACGCTAAGGAAAATAGGTCGGAAACCCCTGCACTGGAGGAAATCTAAGCAGAGGGCAGAAGGGGATTGGAACGCCCGTAGGTGAAATCGGTTGGCGCGGAGCGACCCGTGAATGACCTACCTAAATGGATGGGCTGAAAATTGGAGTGGCGTGAAGTGCTACCACGCCATTTGCGCTTATTGGAGTGCCCTGATGGAAGAAAAGAAGGAAAGAGTGGAGGCCCCTTGAGGGAGTTGAAGGAGTGGGACCTGGTGCCAGTGAGCAGGCTGAGTGGGAGGCCCTGAGTGAGCTGGTGCTGGCATGTCTGAGTGGAGTGCCCTGAGGAGCTGGTGGCTGAGTGGAGCTGCGCTGAGTGGGACAGGCTGAGTGGAGTTGCGCTGAGTGGAGTGAGCTGCGCTGAGTGGAGTGCCCTGAGATGTCCCAGAGGAGTGCCCTGAGTGGGAGGCCCTGAGTGGGAGCCCTGAGCGGGAGCTGTGCTGAGCTTGCGCTGAGTGGACAGGCTGAGGGAGTTGCGCTGATGCCAGAGTGGAGTGCCCAGAGTGAGTTGCGGAGGAGGCCCTGAGTGGAGTGCCTGAGGAGCTATGAGTGGAGTCTGGAGTGAGCTAAGGCTGGGAGTGATACAGAGTAGAGCTGCTGAGTGGAATTGTGCTGAGTGGAACTGAGGCTGAGTGGACCATGCTGAGGAGGCCCTGAGGGAGTCTCGAGTGGTATTTGTGCCATGGAGCTATGCTGAGGGAGTGCCTGAGGAGCTGCGCTAAGACAGCTGAGGAGTTGTGCTGAGGAGTTGTGCTGAGTGTAACAGCTGAGTGAGCTGTTGGAGTGGAGACAGCTGAGGAGACAGGCTGAGTGGAGCTGAAAACGGAGTCAAGGCTGATGGAGCTGTTGATGGAGATTACAATGTGGCAGTAACGTTTGTTGTACAGTCATGAATGTCCTCGCCAGTTGACGCCGTTAGTTTAATGGTTTGCCGAATACCTCTCTCAACCGATCATTATTTGCTGGAATCGTCTTGTTAGCAGTTCCGAACGTACTTTCAATTTCGAAACCATAATGCAATGGCGTAAAAACCTGATACATTGGAAGGCTGTAAAAGGAGTTTTTTTTTAAAATATGAAAGTTTAAAAGCTCGATTCGCATGATCAACGTCGTAGTTCACTTATCTGTGATAGTTAAAAAGTTCGCGATGACTGCGGATGACGTTGTACGAGATAAGCAAAGAAGCTTAAAAACGAGATACGAGATAAAACAAAGCCTGCAAACCAGACGCGCTTCTTCAACTGCATGATTCACTTTCTTGACTCGTTACAAATGACGACAAGTCCAGTTATGTGAAATATCACAGTAGATGTAGTTTTAAAAAATCAGTTATTATGTGACTGTTTGCAAAGCTACCTATTGTTATAAAATAACATTTATTCCAAAGTTTCAATTACATGCAAAACTGAATGCATTTTATTTGTGCTGCTTAGAGAAGAAACTAAGCAGTTGTTTATTAACACTTTATCTTCTAGAGTGCCTGTTTTGCTGACGCTTATTTTTTCATTCATTTCTATTTTAACAGTGGAACTTTTAGCTGCCATTGTTGTATAGCGGAACCCCGAGTATCCGAACGTCTTTTTTATAATTTTCTGAAAAATTTTCACTGAAAAATGGAGAAAAAATAACAATTAGGAATAAAAAACAAAGCTAATGTTTATTCCATAACTTTAAAAACATAAGAAAGGCGCAGTTCGGGTCCGCGCCGTACAGTTTTCGTGAAAACCTCGGGATAAAATACTAAAACAAGTGTTTCGTATTAATATGTAATTTAATTATCAGTCTCTTTAATACAATATTTACACAGAGCAGTATAATGGTTACAGAATAGATAAATCACAATTTCATCACATATAGCAAGGGTTTGTGGTAGCTTTTATATGTATATATATAAAATGATTCCGTTGTTGTAGTCGTTAAATAAGGAACAGGCCGAGTTATTAACTATTTTTTCTTTATTATGAGAGAGTGGCGGAATATACATACGTCTCGTATTAAAGTTTTCAGTCAAAAAAGAGCGGAAAATCCCTGCATTCTATCAGATAGGGATTTAATATCTAGACATGAGATCAAAGTGAAGGGAATATTAGCTATTTTTAGTAAATTACGTAAGTGTTTTAGGGAAAAGTTTGGCACCAACAAGTCGCTGATTTCGGGATTTATGTGGGCGAGTGGAAGTAATTAAAATATTCTTTTAGTAATAAATATGCCAAAACGCGAGATAAAACGAAACTGGAGTTTAAGGAAAGTGATTTTGGAATACATTAAGATTTTAAAATATATTATATTAGAATTTAAAGTAAAATTATAGTGAGATTATTATATATATATTGCTATGACATTGTATTGGTAAGCAATTAGTTATTTTCTTGTTCTTATCTTGAAATATTTTGGAGATTTACTCCTATACTTTTGTTTTTTCCAACAATTGGCTTTCACAGAAGGTTAGGCACCTATAAAATTGAATTTAATGTGACATAATCGATTCCTCAGATCGATTGGCATTTGATTGTTGGAATTCCAATTCTGAGTTGTCTTTTTCATAGTAATAGATTATAATCCAATTATCTTTATGTATTTCATTGTATGATTATTAATTAGGTAACATTATATTTATAGTTAATTTTAATTATTGGTTTAATAGGTATATATACTGAAAATATTATTTGAATTTTAATTGCTTGTAAAATATTTAACTATATATATATATATATAATGTATCCGTGGTTGTAGTGAGAGTGGTGGATATACGGCCATCTCTGTTTAGGTTACAAGCGAAAGTGCACAGAAGAATCCTTGTATTCTCTTGGATAAGGGAATAACATATTGACACGTGATCAAAGTGAAGGGAATTTTGGGTATTTTTAATAAGTTACGTAGGCGTTTCAGGGGAAAAAGTCTGGTGCCGAAGAGACGCCGTCTTGATTTTCGGTGGGCACGTGAAAGCGATTAAATATTCTTTTAGTAATAAATATGCCAAAATGAGAGATTTAATATACCTCCAGCGCGGGAAAGGAACGAAACTGGAGTTTTAGAAAAGTGATTTTGGAATACGTTAAGATTTTAAAATATATAATATTAGAATATGGAATAAAATTAAGTGAGATTATTACATATATATATATATATTACAAGTATCACAGTTTCCATTCTATGTAGTAATATACCAGTACTATCTTAAACAAACCTTAAGATTGTTACTTTTAAATGAATCTGTATGAGTAGCATTAAATTTATAACAATCAGAATCGTCTAAGAAGATTTCTTGATTCCATGTCTTTTTAATGTAAACGTCAGTCGTTTTAGTTAGTTCCTTCTGTCAAACTTTTCTAGAACTGTGTTTTCGCATGTTTCAGGTAGTGCAATATACTTGAAGACGAAACACAAAAAACAATCTTTCAGTATAAACCACCATTGCTCTTCAATGATGCAATAAGTGTAGAGGATATCTGCTCTTTCTTTTTGCAAATGTTACGTCACTGTCCTTGCAGCTGGTGAAACGGAGAAGAAAAGGCCACTAATGCTGCTTCGATTCTTATTTCAGTTACTATGCTAATTCAGATTTCAGAGAGCAATCGTTATTTAAAAAAAAAAGAGAAATTCTATTTTCATATTCTTCTCAAGAATTAAAGTGAATCAAACATATTTATAGCATTGTGAACATACACACACTGAACAAAAATAATAACATGAGATGATGCCACCTATATTTTAATAAACATGTATAAAATAAATGAAGAAAGAAATCGTTTGCAATGATTCGTCAAACTGATCGATATAAAATAAACTAGCAGTACGCGCACGTGGAATCAGGACGTCAATAAAATGGAAACAAGTAATATAAAAAGAAAATTTTAAGTCAATTCCTACTTAGGTGATTCGAGATATAATGAAAAATGTACTGCGCATGCGCAAAGATATGGCTGAAATATGGAGGTGCTTCGATGATCGTATGGGCCAACCATATACCCAAGAACCAAGTCTGTAATGTTAATAGTTTTCGAGATATAATGAAAAACGTACTGCGTATGCGTCATGCAAAATATGAGATGACAGACACACAAGAAAGCGAATTAATATTGCATTGTCATCTTGTTCTGGCTATGTTTAAAGTTTCAAGTCTCCAGCTCATCGGGAAGTTAGTTTAAAATCGATTGCAAAATTTGAACAAGATATATAAATAAATATATATATATATAGGGAGAGTGTGAACTAATAGTACGAATTGAAAATGAATGCCCACAATGACACGAAAAAGTTTTGAAAACAAAATCAGAACAAAAGATACACATCGGATTGTAGAAATGCATGCTGGGAATGAAAGCATATGACGTCACCTGCCGCGAGGAAGGTCAAAAATATATTTTAACCGTTCTTGTTTTAAATCCGACAGAAACGTTCCAGTTATTAGCTGAAAAAAAATGAAAATCATAGAGATGTTAGAACGTCAGATGCGATAATTTGAAGAAAGCTTTATTAAAAATTACCATAAAAGTGTAAATTTTTCAAAAATTTCTCAAAATTTAGTAAATTACGTTAGACGTACGAAACAAACTTCATTAGAACGGAAATTGTTTGTTCTTTCCGATGGTGTAACTGTTTTTTGCGTTCAGTTATTCGAAGCCATGCTATTGAGAAATGAGTGCGAAAAATCACCCAAAACAACACAAAATATTAAATAAAAAAATTCTAGATTAAATTTTAAAATTCCGGCTTCGAACTGCATTCAGTCACCATTACGACTACCTTTGTGCCAAATTTCATGGCTGTAAGTGCGATAGATTGGTATGGACATCGAGACACACACAAACATTGCTTTTTATAAGTATAGATGTATAAATAAATCGTTTGCGATAGCGTTACTGATTTGCACAAAATAAATAAAAGATAAAATCTTTTTGTAACACTGTTTTTTAAATTACATAAATGAATAAATAAATCGTTTGCAGCGGCATTTTTACTTGTATAATTATTTGCTATTATGTTATTATTTTATAGTACGAATGAATAAATAAATGATAAAATTGTTTGCGTTTGAAACTTTCCCTGTCAGTTAGAAAATAAACAAAACATGCTTTCGAATATGCCTGGTTATAATTTACGTAAAATGTATTTGTAGAATCTTCCAAAGAAAGGGAATAAATAAATTATTACTGATAGTGTAGCTAAAGATAGAAACTACTGAATGATCAATCGCAGTAAAGAAACTTCCAGTTATGATAAGATCACACGGATTATACAGCACTATTTTCATTTTTACATATGTTTTGTTTTGGTTGGGATAACGAATAATGAAAACAACAATTTTTTCAACATTTTTTACTTTTATTTTAAAATAAACAAATGCCTATACATTAATTATTTAAAATATTGTCGGCTTTTATAAAAAAATGGTGGAAGTTTTATATTTGGATTTCAAAAATGCCTTTTCCTTTGTTCTGTGCTTGTTGCTTATTTTTACGAACCAAATCGGATAAAAACTTCATTACATGAATGGGAAAGTAAAACCGGGTGCCTCAGTCTCTAAGGCCTGTTGAAGCTAAACTATTCGACATAGAGCTTCTCAAATTTTACTAAAATATTCATTGTTTATCGTAGTACAATAAAACTTTCAGGAAAAATCATAGTTTTACTACTTTTTTACTAATAATATTTTTATTAAAAAGTCATACCACCCGGTTTTACCCCGAGTGCAGAGGTTATAAAAAACGAAATAGAATCGCTCTATTATTGGGATAAATCTTTATTGTTTGATAGGGTATAAATCTTTAGTATACGTATAATAAGATCAGTGGCGAATCCGGGGGTATCGGGCTACAACCCCCCCCCCCCAGAGCCAAGCCAGAATTCTTGATTTTATTTAACATTATTACAACTGTTTTTTCTTAATTTCCCTCTTTTTAAAAAATAATAAAAACGTTTCAACATTACTTCCTGGCTTGACAGGCTCGAAAATTTTTCTACTTTCGTAGTCATTCCACTTGTACTTGTAGCTGTCGTAGACTTTTTTTGGCTAGTTATTTCATTATAATTTTTAATAAATTATCAAAAGCATTGTATTGTTTTTTTTATGATTCGTATTGTCAGGTGAGTCAAGTCTGTAAAGTTAAAGAGTTTTGGTTTACTTTAGCCTTGAGGTTTGACATTCATCACGACGATACAAAGTTTTTCTGACCTCAGCCCCCCCCCAGCCCGAATCAGAGATTCGCCACTGAATAAGATTAACTAAATGTAGTTTTTATGACTATAATGATTATTTAGTAAGGATAGTTTAAAATCAAACGAACGTTAGAGAGTTGACGCCTTAAAACAAATGAACCTTCACAGATGCAGTGAATTCAACAGCTACAACACGCCACTATGACTCTTCCTTTTTCTTGACTAGTAAAGTGTAATTCAAATTCAGTATCTGTCCTCTAGATAGAACTAATAGCGCCAGAATCAAAGTCACCCGGTTTTACCCACTCTCCCCTATGCAATAACTTACACTCCTGCTCGTAAAATAAGCAACATGAAAAGACACGGAACACATGCAAAACGGTGATTTAAAACACACAATTTACATATGAGGTAGAGGCTGGCCGAAAGGAAATAGGCAACCAAAATTAGCATAAAACGCAATCCCGCGGTCACACCGTAACGAATTAAAAAGGGACTTGCCGGACTTATGCTTCAGTTAGCAAGCAGCAATAGTTCCACTGAATCCGAGATAGCCAAGGCGGAACGCATGCGTAGAAGAAACCATTTGCACGATGAGATGCGTTGGAGGGCTGTCGGTATTGTTACGAAAGTCTTTCTGTGGGTGTATGGTGTAAACAGTCCAACACGCCGTATAATGGAGATTGAAGGTTTATTCACAAATATGCAGGAAAACACGTAGCACAGGTACAGGAAACAATAGTTCTTGCACAGATCAGCAATGCAAACAGACAACAATTCACAGGTAATAACAGTTCAGCACTTTGATATTTAACAGCACAAACAGTCAGCAAATAACTAGTAACGACAATAACAGCACACTGTAAAAAAAAAAAAAATTCCGTAAAATTTACGGTTTTAAACTGGCAGCTGGGTTGGTTGTGCAAAACCGTAAAAGTTACGAAGTAAATCCGTAGGCACAACGGTTTTTTACCATACAGGAACAAGTTTTTCCCGTAAAAGTTAGGAAGTAAGTAGGAGTCCGTAGTCACAACGGTTTTTTACCGTATGAAATCAAGTTTTCTCAGTAAAAATTAAGTCATCGAAGTAAGTGACGTCATCGACTGAATTGAGTTGTTTTTCTCCTTCTGTTCGAGTTGAGTTGAAATGTGCTGATGTGTATTATCAATTAGGAATATTAATTAATCAAGGCTTAATTATTAATTTAATTAATATAATTTTTAATTGAACTTACTTGGACGATTTCGATGCAAGATGGTGACAAAACTTCAAACTCCTCCAAGCCGAGGATCGAAACCGCGTTCATAGAAATAAAAGGCAGTCGCCATAACCACTAGACCACCGGAAACATCAAAAAATGAAGTAAAAATAATCTATTTGAGTTTTAAAGTCACTATAGCTCTAGTGGCGCCACTTAGTGGTGTAAAAATCAACTATTGCCAGAACACGTGTTTTAAGGTTAGCTTTCATAAGTGCCAACAGGTTACTGCAACATATGTAAACAATAGCGGAGATGGAACCCTATTAAAAACATGAAATGAATGCAATAAAATTACATTTAAGAAAATGGAAAGTTATCGTACGGAAAACAATACCGTATGACGAAAAATAGAATTTGAACTGACGGTTTTAAACCGTTTATGGCTGGATCGGAAAACGGTGAAAAACCGTTTTGTCAACAAAACAGCTTTAAACCGTCAAATATACGGAAAATGACCGAAAAAAAAACGGATATTTTTTACAGTGCACTTTCAATAGCGCTCAGCTCACCAGCTTACTAGCTCGCGCAGCGGATAGAACTCCAAAGACGTTCGCGTTCCAAGGCGATCCCAGTCGATCAGCACAACACGTCATCCAAGCGCTCTCCTTATATAGTTTCCCCGGCAGGCCGTGACGTCAGATGGGATGATCTAGTACATTCAAGCGTATCTTCTCTCCTAATAGAGATATCAAGAAGATTCCAGCACCTTTGAGATTCCATATTTCGTCGCCAAAGTCGCCAAGATGGTCGCCAAGGTCAGGGGACCAGACGTGGCTGCTGCTAGTCATCCCATACTCATCCCTGTAAAACTCTCTTCCCAACCATAAGACTCACATTGCTGGGAAGCGACTTTCCATGTTTGTAACAGTATGTTGCAAGCTGGTGCAAGACAATCTGCTGTTGCCAGAGTGCTGAATGTGCATTGTAGTTCCATCCATAGGCTGTGGAACCATTACCAAAGGGATCAAAACGCCAGTAGAAGACGTGGGTCTGGACGTTGGAGAATCACCACAACGGCAAACGATCGCTACCTGTTGCAATGTGCCAGACGGGAGAAATGGCAATACGGGGCTGAGTAGTGAAATATGGTGACTGTCCCGTATATACGGGACGTATGGCAACCCTATATACAAGCAAACTTCTGATATGGTTTTACATCAAAATCATTTCTGAACAGTGCCTTTGAAGCCGTCACAAAAAACTGCGTGTAATCTAATGGTACAAAGAAGGGCATTTCATGGACTGGCCGAAAATCATGTTTCAAATTTCAAATTCGCAATTCAGCACATCTTCACTCTGATCACTGACATCTGAAGTCACTCACTCAATTTAAAAATATACTAGCCGCCTTCGGTGACTAGCTGTTCGCCTGTAATATTAATGGCCTGTGGTTATGCTTGCAACTTGGCGAAATAAATTGGCGAATTGGCGGTTGTAGAGGCTGAGAGACTCTGCCAAATTTTTAAAGTCTCTAAAGCTAATCGGCTGTATCAGGTACAATGGAGTATTAGTATTAGCCTGTACCTGATGTAGAACCAACCCAACCCCATATCTGAAGTCACTGACTCAAGTTCAAAAAATATATCATTGAATTCACAACGAACCAGAATCAGGAAGTTATCTCTATTACCATCTCACAAACACAGAACCACTCTCACGGATATTTTGGTTCAGAATCGGGGATTCAAAATCATTCCTGCAACTGCGACTGATCAACATGGGAGAACATGATTGTATCGTACATGTTATTAAGGACCAGCGAAGCGTTTTCAAATCAACCACCTGAAACAAAATTATGCGGATCTCCCGCTGGTGTGTCCCTGGATGGAAACAGTTTTCGACTCGAATGAGCGTTTCTGTCAAACTTGAATGTTTTCTTTTACTGTCACTCTCTAAGTGATACGGTTGACAGAAAAAAATGCAGGTGTTTGGTATTGTTTCGTCCATGACTCTTCCTTAAGCGCGCGAATTAATTGAATTGTAGTTCTTTGTGTGAAGGGAGAAAAGAGAATGCAGTTTTCAGAGCTTGGAATTTTTTTGCTAAATTTTTTTATTGGTCGATTGATTCTATTACTGTAATGTGTACTCTTTTCATGCATGGCAAAATCGAAATTATCTTCTCTAGCGCATAGATAACGCACAGATATTTTTGTGTGCAAATAATTCTATTTATTTCTTTTTTATTTCGCACGCCGGGCCACTTTATCCAAGGGATGTAAAGCTTGTCTCGAGTTGGCAGGAAGAAAATTTCAATAGAAATAATAGTGTGGCATAATACAATTCAATATAAGTAATGCAATTCAATAAAAACTAAACAAGTAATATAAAAATAATTTTTTAAAGTCAATTCCTACTATGTATGAAATCATTAAATGTATTTGAACTTGAGTGGTAGTTTTCGAGATATAATAAAAACGTACTGCGCATGCGCAAAGATATGGCTAAAATATGGGGGGGTGGTGCTTCTACGATCCCATGGGCCAGCCATATACCCAAGAACCAAGTCTGTAATGTTAATAGTTTTCGAGATATAATGAAAAAGGTACTGCGCATGCGTCATGCAAAATATGAAATGACAGACAAACGGACAAACATACAGACAAGAAAGAGAATTGATATTGCATTGTCATCTAGTTCTGATCTATGTTTAAATTTTCAAGTCTCCAGCTCATCGGGAAGTTAGTTTAAAATCTATTGCAAAATTTGAACAAGATATATATATATATAGGGAGAGCGTGAACTAATTGAAAAACAAACATTACTGATACACTAGCCCAGATCCTCCGGTAACACTCTGACGTCACTAAAAATAAAACTCGCGCCATAGCACTGCGAGACAGCATTATTTCAATGTTAGAAAACCTAAATTTCAGTAATTTTAAATTTAAAAGAGTAATTGTCGTTCTAATTTCAAATTTAATAGCTCTAAAATAGTGAAATAAAATTTTCTATCGATTGATATAAAATTTATCTCGCTATGATCAATAGTTCCCGAGAAATTTTAAATTATATTAATCCTATATTTCAAATTAATTTCCGTTTTTTAATAGAAAGTTGTAAATTACGCCAATGCCATATCATGCGCGTGATATAGTTTGGACGCCAAATTGTGTCTGAATGCAATCGTGGCGATGTTGTTTTCTTACCAAGAAATAAATTAGCCACCAGTGACGTGAATCTACCATTCGTTCTCAACCGCCGCCAGTTCCCGTTAATTCCAGCTTACACGATGACTATCAACAAATCGCAGGGGCAAACTTTCGATCATGTTGGAATTTACCTCGATGAGCTTGTCTTTTCACACGGACATCTCTATGTTGCACTTTTAAGGTCTAGGATTCCCAATCAAGTTAAAATTTACACAAAGACATCTGAAGTACAAGGGCAATTATTACACAACGAAAAATACTTCACACGGAATGTTGTTTACCAAGAGGTTTTTTGAATAAAGAAATATTTAACTAATATGTAAATAAAAACAATATTTCCTGTCATAAAACATATGTGTATTTTATTTGTTTTCAATCAATGTTAAGCATTTCTCTCGCATATATATCTATTTAAACACCTCAAGTTTAATGGGAAATTTCTCGAATGAAGAGGCAATTTGTACTCGTCATACCATGACGGGTGATTTTCTAGTAATAAATAAATACATATATGTGATATCTTAACTTCCTTAAACCATTTTTAACGACCACTCATTTTTAATTACTTCTACTTTCATCGTAATAAGCGCACTACGACTTTCATTTCGAGTTACGAGTCTTCCGGGGAAATCCC
Organism: Araneus ventricosus; assembly: GCA_013235015.1. Lineage (NCBI taxonomy): Eukaryota > Metazoa > Arthropoda > Arachnida > Araneae > Araneidae > Araneus > Araneus ventricosus. The sequence continues at coordinate 17,307 of BGPR01006922.1, forward strand.
CTTTTTGCTATATATAACCTCTCAGCGCATTGTAAACTGCCCTTTTTTACTTTGTCGTATACGAAGTATACAAAGAGAAAGTATTGTAATCGTCAAAAAAATTCGAACTCCAGATTTTGACGAATCTCCACGTTTTAGACCGCCCTGAGTCCGAAAAACGCAATTTTGGAATTATGTCTGTCTGTCTGTGAACACAATAACTCGAAAACTATTAGAACTACGGGGATGAAATTTGATATGTGATCTTTACACATAATTTGTAGGTTTCTAACAAATTTTGGACGAAATCCATCTACGGGAAGTCTGTCTGTCCGTCCGCGGTCATGTGATCACTATAACTCAAAACCTTGAATAGCTAGATGGATAGAATTCGGTACACAGTTTTATCATCATGAATGTCGGTCCGTATCAAAGTTTGGACCAAATCCGTCGAAGGGTTGATGGTCTGTCAGACTGTATAATCGCGTACTTGTAAAAATTATATCTCCTAAACCCTTTGGCTTAGATAAATAAAAATTGGTATGACGATTACTAATATTAATTATAGATCTGTGCCCAAATTTCGTTCCAATCGGTTAAAAAAGGCGTTCAAATTGCATATTCAATTTTTTAAATCCGATTCTCTATGCGCATGCGTACTGATACCAATCTGTGCACGCGGAAGGATTACGTCACTTTGTCCTTGAGCGAGCAAGAGTGGAAGCAGTGTGTGTTTTTATCGGTACGCGTCTCTTTGAATATGATTCTTCACCTAAATATTTTACAATCACTAGAATCTACAACGAAAAATCTTCTGTTAGTCATTGGATTCTGGGTTACAGCAGGTTCGAATTTTTTTATCCACGCTGGAGGAGGGGAAACAGCACCTTTTTGGGGAAGTATACGAGAAAGTTTAGGGGAGAACACTCCCGCTGGTTGATTCAAGCATGTAAGCTGACAACAACAGCGCGCCGCTTGGGCGTAACCTCTTTAATCCTGGAAATGAAGCTACGTTAAAAATGATTCCTTTACCTATGGAAAAGTAACCAAATATCTTTCAATGATTGAATAAAAGAGGATTGAACCAACTGATGTCTTTTCCCTGACCAAAATGGACTACAATTGGCATCTAAACACTGATGTTATATATATGTAATAATCTCGCTTAATTTTATTTCAAATTCTAATATTATATATTTTAAAATCTTAATGTATTCCAAAATCACTTTTCTAAAACTCCAGTTTCGTTCTTTTCCCTCCCTGGAGGTATATTAAATCTCTCGTTTTGGCATATTTATTACTAAAAGAATATTTAATCGCTTTCACGTGCCCACAGAAAATCATGACGGCGTCTTTTTGGCACCAGACGTTTTCCCTGAAACACTTACGTAACTTATTAAAAATACCCAATATTCCCTTCACTTTGATCACGTGTCTATCTGCTAAATCCCTACCTGAGAAAAAGCAGGAATCTTCTGTTTACTTTCGTCTTAAAAACTTCAACTGAAATGTACGTACATTCCGTCACTCTCCGATAATAAAATGAAAATTAGTAATAACTCGGTCTGTTTTTATTTAACGACTACAATTACGAATACATTTTATATATATATAGAATGTATTTAAATAAAAATTATTTTGAAACATTTCCTTCAAAATTAAGGTTTTGTATCGATTCTATCTTTCAATGTCGTCAGAAGTGCACAAAATTAGATTCTAATTATATTATATTAATTCTAACCACGGGTGGCCTTTTTCTTTCAGTTCCGTAACTTCTGCAAAGCTCGAGGGAAAAGTAGAACACCTGCAGTTTGCACGAGTAGAATTCCAACAAGTGCGCGCGATTCACTCAAGGGTATGACTACAACATTGTATCTAAAAACGGAACTCGAGAAAGAAACTTAAAATAATTTCATGTTGAATCCAGGTCTCTGGTTTTTAAAAAAATCTACAGGGATTGATTAAAGCTCGCCATTTTGGAAGATTCTAGAGCAGGTTTGATGGCTATAAATGAAACAAATTTCATTAGAATGCGTTACAAGAGATGCGCTCAGTGAAAATTGTGAAAAACCAGCGGGTGTGATCTCCCTAAACTTTCTCGTATACTTCCCCAAAAAGGTGCCGTTTCTCCTTCCCCCGCGTGGCTAAAAAAATTCGAACCTACTGTTACCCAGAATCCAATGACTATCAGAAGGTTTTTCATTATAGTGATTGTAAAATATATCTAGGTAAAGAATTCAAAGAGATGCGTACCGATTAAAACGCATCTATCGCACACTGCTAGGTTTCACTCTTGCCGTCTCAAGGACAAACTGACGTAATCGGTCCTTTCGCGAGCACAGACGATTGCTTCTGTACGCATGCGCGTGGAGATGCGGATTGGTTTCAATGGTAAATTATACAGGCCGACAGACAGTCAACCCTTTGACGGTTTTGCCCCAAAATTTTATACGGACCTACATTCTTGATGACTGTGTACCAAATTTTATCCATCTAGCTATTCAAGTTTTTGAGTTATAGTGTTCGCATGAACGCGGACAGACAGACAGACTTCTCGAAGACGGATTTTGTCCAAAATTTGATAGAAACCTACAAATTATGTGTAAAGATCACATACCAAATTTCATCCCCGTAGCTCTAATAGTTTTCGAGTTATCGTGTTCACAGACATACAGGCATAATTCAAAAATTGTGTTTTTCGGACTCGGGGAGGTCTAAATCGTGGAGATTCGTCAAAATCTCGAGTTCGAATTTTTTGACGATTACAATACTTTGTCTTTGTATACTTCGTATACGAGAAAGTAAAAACAATAGAATACATAATTAAAAATTGTTCTAAAAGTCATTAACGAGAATATAGCCAAAAAAGGCCAAAAATGAATTTAAGGTCAAATGAAAATTCCTAAGGCCAGGGGCTTTTAAAAAAGGCCAAATTTCCATAATTTGGCCCTAAAAAGGCTAATACGGCAACCCTGCGCTGTATTGAAATGATAGATAAAACCAGCGGGAGTGGCCTCCCCTAAACTTTCTCGTATACTTCTCAAACATTTGTCATTTCCCTTCCCCCTGCGTGGATAAAAAAATTCGAACCCACTGTAACCCAGAATCCTATGACTATCAGAAGGTCTTTCATTGTAGATTATAGTGATTGTAAAATATTTAGGTAAAGAATCAAATTCAAAGAGATGCGTACCGATTAAAACGCATCTATCACACACTGCTAGGTTCCATTCTTTCCGGCTCAAGGGCAAAGTGACGTAATCCTTCTGCGTCGGTGATTGGCCTAAGATGATGAAATTCAAAGCTTCGTAACTTGGTAAATTTTAATCTAATCGAACCTAAGATCGAGCCTATCTTCCGATCCGGTTATTTTACCGGTTATCGGATTTTTTTAAAAATAACCGGTTATAACCGGGGCAAAAAATAACCGAAACAAAATACCGGTTTTTGGTTAAAACCGGAAGGTTTTTCTCATCTCTGCTCATGTGTACTCTCATGAAGAGGGAGGAACCAGTGGCGTACGACCATAGGGCAAGGGGATATAAATACCCTGGGCCCCTGTCTTATGGGGTGTCCCACGTCCACTCAACTGGTTCGATCTAGCACCCAGCGACTACCATCTGTTGTAGCACCTGTAAAGACTCTCCGGTGGCGGATTTCTTCGACACCGGTGTACAGAAATTGTTCTCACGGTGTGACAAGTGCTTCAATGCGGTGGTTCTTATGTTGAGAGGTGGCTGAAAGAGTGCTGAATCCGTTTCACTATACGTTTCCAGGTAATTATGTTTTGTGTCTCTTTACAGCCTCCGGGAAACTTACTTTCTGGATGAATCAATAATAATACATTAATTATTTAATAGGAAATATATCTGCCGAGTGTACAAGGAGTAGTACTTACATTCTGTACAATATATTGTGCCTCCATGTCAACAAGAAAAGCAATCTTGTCATCTCTGAAGACAAGTTTACATTTTTACATTTCGTTATTTAAATATCTATTCTTATAAAAGGCAATGTTTGCGTGTGTATGTGTGTGTGCGATGTCCATATGAATCTATCGCACTTACATCCATGAAATTTGGCACACAGGTAGACGTAATGGTGACTCAAACCATCTCGAAGTCGGAATTTTAAAATTTATTCTAGAAAATTTTTATTTAATGTTTTGTGTTGTTTTGGGTCATTTTTGGCACGTTTACGGCTGTAATAGTTTTTCTAATGATCGTCGAAAAACAATCAATGCACCATCGGATAGAACAAACAATTTTCGTTCTAATGAAGTTTGTTTATAATTACCAAGATAATTTAGTGAATTTTGAGAAATTTTTAAATAATAGTCGCTTTTATGGTAATTTTTGATAAGGATTTCTGCAAATTCTTGCATCTGACATTTTAAAAACTTTATAATTTTCATTTTTTTCAGCTTATAACTGGAACGTTTCTGCCAGATTTAAAAGAAGAACAGTTAAAATATCTTATTTCATTTTTTTAAAATTAATTTTTCCCCGATCAGTTCAAACAGTTTTTTTTGCTAGTGAGATTTGACAGCGAGAGTTTCTCCGGACGATCCCAGAATGCATTGTTGCTTCCCCGCAAGAGGTGACGTAATATGCTTTCATTCCCAGCATGCATTTCTACAATCCGATTCCTTCCGGTAATGTCATTACATTCGCGTCATTGTCGAGTGGAAAAATAAGCTTGAAAATCAATAATGTGTATCTTTTGTTTTGATTTTGTTTTCAAAACTTTTTCGTGTCATTGTGTGAAATTTTTACCCCATTTTGTCGATATCTTTATTCCACAAGCAACGCCATGCGCGTACTGATAGTAGGATATAATATTTATCCTGATAAACTTGTGTAGTTTAGATTGCATAACAGGATTTGGTTCGTTTCGGATCGATCGCGTCAAATCTATTATCTGTCCGCAAAGGTACACTGTTAAAAAATATCCGTTTTTTTTTCGGTCTTTTTCCGTATATTTGACGGTTTAAAGCTGTTTTATTGACAAAACGGTTTTTCACCGTTTTCCACTCCAACCATAAACTGTTTAAAACCGCCAGTTCAAATTATATTTTTCGTCATACGGCATTGCTTTCCGTACGATAAGTTTCTCTTTTCTTAAATAATTTTAAGATTATTTTCTACACTTGGTCTTATTTTTCAGCAATTATTTTATGGTTTTGAAGATCGTGCGAACAAAACTGCGATTCGACTTTATATATACACGTGTTCTGGCAATAGTTGATTTTTGCACCACTAGGTGACGCCACTAGAGCTATAGTGACTTTAAAACTCAAATAAATTAATTTTATTATGTTGTATTATCTTTACTAAGTCCCCGGTGGTCTCGTAGTTAGTGCGACTGCCCTCCAAGCCTTTGAACGCGGGTTCGATCCCCGGCTCGGAAGGGTTTGAAGTTTTGTCACCATCTGCATCGAAATCGTCCAAGTAAGTTCAATTAAAAATTAGATTAATTGAACTAAATGAAATTAATAAGTAAGCCTTGATTAATTATTATTCCTAATTGATAATAATTAAGCCTTGACTAATTAAGCTTTCTGATTAATTGACTTTCCAGATAATTCGAGCAATGATGAAAATCTCTAAGTTGGAAAGATGACGTCACTCCAGTTCACATCAGCACGTTTCAACTCAGTCGATGACGTCACTTCGGTTGCAGAAGGAAAACATCTCAACTCCCCCCTTTCCGCCCACCATATTACGCTACATACTACTCGTAATTTTTACGGAGAAAACTTGATCTCATATGGTAAAAAACCGTTGTGACTACGGATTTACTTCGTAACTTTTACGGAGAAAACTTGATCTCATATGGTAAAAAAATTGTGATTAGGGATTTACTGTAACTTTACGTGAGAAAACTTTATTCTATATGGTAAAAAACCGTTGCGACTACGGATTTACTTCGTAACTTTTACGGTTTTGCACAACCAACCCAGCTGCCAGTTTAAAACCGTAAATTTTACGGGATTTTTTTACAGTGTATATCTATTTTTCTCGCCAAAAATATAATCTTGAATAACTGCCAAGATACGAGAAAAACTAACGTTCTTCATCTCAAAACATGATTTCGAACTTGCTCGAAGAATTCTTTCGAAAACGTTTAGAAATGACAAAAATGATTCTGAGCCATCATTTCTCGCCACAGTCAAGAAATTGACCTTGATATTGAAATCTGAGTTTCCAGAAACGCGACATGAATACTTGATGTTTCTCGAGTGATAATATTTTTTGATTGATATGACAACTTGACAGAACGATACTAACGACCCCGTCCCTTGGAAATCAATATATTGCCAACAATGTATGAAACGCCGAATAGCCCAGATCTGTCTCTCGGTAACGCTCTGACGTCACCAACAATAAAACTCGCGCCATAGCGCTGCGAGACGTTAAACAGCATTATTTCATTGTTAGAGAACCTAAATTTCAGTAATTTTAAATTTAAAAGGGTAATTGTCGTTCTAATTTCAAATTTATTAGCTCTAAAATAGTAAAATAAAATTTGCTATCGATTGATGTAAAATTTATCTCGCTATGAAGAATAGTTCCCGAGAAATTTTAAATTATATTAATTATATATTTCAAATTAATTTCCGTTTTTTAATGGAAAGTAGTAAATTACGTCAGTGGTATATCATGCGTGCGATATAGTTTGGGAGCCACGATGCATCTGATTATTTATTGCAATCGTGATGATATAATTTGATAATATTTTTTGGCAACTTTTGGCAAGCAGATAAATGCTTTGTTTTGATTACAATTTCGAGAAAGAATGACTTTGAAATTTTAACTTTTGACTTACGTTTGACAAGCTGAGAATTTCATGGTTATTGAATGATAACAAATAAAAATACTTCACACGGAATGTTGTTTAACAAGAAGTTTTTTGAAAAAAGAAATATGTAAATAAAAAAAAATATTTCCTGTCATAAAAAGTATGTTTATCTTATTTGTTTTCAATCAATGTTAAACATTTCCCTCGCATATATATCTATTTCAACACATCAAATTTGACATGAAATCTCTCGAATGAAGAAGCAATTTGCACCCGTCATAGCATGACGGGTGATTTTCTAGTATGTTATATACCTTCCCTAGGCATTGTGTGTAATACCTAGGCATTCTATAGAATGACAAATGCTATTTAGGAAAAGTATAAAAAGATCATGATAAGGCCTTCATTTAAAAAGGTGTGCAAATCTACAGATATACACATGATATACTGAAAAAAGAATAAATGAGTGCCGTTAAAAATCTTATATTCAATATACTTAAAGGAAAATGTTATTCTATAGAATGACAAATGCTATTTAGGAAAAGTATAAAAAGGTCATGATAAGGCTTTCATTTAAAAAGATGTGCAATCTACAGATATACACATGATATGTTGAAAAAATAATAAATGAGTGTCATTAAAAATCTTATATTCAATATGCTTAAAGGAAAATGAACGTTATATCAAACCAATTTTATGCCTTTCTTATTAAAGAACGCAAAATAAAATTATTTTCTACTTGTTGCATCAACAAAGGAAATAATTTTATTTTGAATTGCACTTAATTTTATTTCTTATAAAATTTGATCAACGATGTATTTCATACTTTGCCGGCTTGTCATTTTGCATTGTATAGAATGCCTAGCAATCCTATAGAATGCCGTGCAATCTACAGATATACACATA
>BGPR01006922.1:25002-51553 GCA_013235015.1 Araneus ventricosus
GCCTAGCAATCCTATAGAATGCCGTGCAATCTACAGATATACACATAATGTGTTGAAAAAAGAATAAATGAGTGTCGTTAAAAATCTTATATTCAATGTACTTAAAGGAAAATGAATGTTATATCAAACCAATTTCATGCCTTTCTTATTAAAGAAAACAAAATAAAATTATTTCCTACTTTTTGCATCAACAAAGGAAATAATTTTATTTGGAATTGCACTTAATTTTATTTCTTATAAAATTGGATCAACGATGTATTTCATACTTTGCCGGCTTGCTATTTTGCATTGTATAGAATGCCTAGTTTATTTATATGCCCACGCCGGCACAGCCTACCCAGGTGTAAGGCACTGAACCGGATGGCGGGGTGTACAAAATAACAACAAAACAGAAAGAAAAAACATTACGTCAAATTACAAAACATCACAACAAAACTGAATTACACTACATACAAAAAGCAACAACAAACGCAAAGGTTCTCTACAACTAAACAGAAGACAAAGGAAATGACAGAAAAGTTCGCGGAACAACATCAAATCGTAAAACAGAAAACAAAATACAAATAAAAATTTAAACAGAAACTTAGGATATTAAACACATCACAGCATGTGTGACAATTCAATAGAACACATTTAAAATTTTATATTCCAAGAAGAAATAAAAAAAAACCCACAGAAATGTTAAAGAAACTTTGATATGTTTTTTGTCAACGTTTCATCAGTCAGAAAGTTCACTGCAAATGCAACTGGAAATCCTAAAGATCTCTTTCAGTTTCACAAGTCCAAATTTATTGTTAACTAGAATTTTAAACCATGCTGTTTTGTTTGCGTCAGAAGGTCTAATTAAATGAAATTTTTTTAGTGAAAGTACAGTCAAAAACATAGTTGTCTACATCACCTTGTAAACCTTATTTGCGATTTGGTGTGCTGATTTACAATTTGAATCGATATAAGTATGAAACAAATTGGCCATGACCTGTTAAAAATATATCACATAGTATAGAATGGCTAGGAAATGTATGAAATAATCGTTTCATACTTAGTCTAAAATGCCTAGGCATTCTTTGCCAGTAACTAATATAATTTTTTTTCTTAAATAAACCCGCGTAGCTGAGGCTTCAATATAGAGCAAATATGAAGAATTTAGTGATTCAGTTTAATTTATAAGGTGCACAAATGAAAAGGAAACTTCAGCTGTATCGGCGTTGTATCAAATCTCAGCGAGTTAATGTGCTAGCCGATAGATGGCGTGGTGGTATTCCCAGTTGCACCTGCATAGTTAACGGCTTCGCATCAATATCCTCAATTCTGGAGAGTTGTTTCCGCAGTTCGTTGCATGATGGATTCCTCCAGATCAGCACAGAGAACAGTTATCCAATTTCTTCGCGCAGAAGGGGAGCATGCATCACAAATTTATCGCAGGATGAAAGAGGTGTACGGAGAGCAGTGTCTCACACGGTGCACCATATTCCGGTGATGTCAGTGTTATGAGGCGGGACGCGTAAACATCAAGGACTTGCCACGCCCTGGGCAGGCGCACGTTGTGACCAACAGTACCACGATTTCTGCTGTGGATGAGCTCATACGGCAGAGTCGTCGGATCACCACGCGTGAGATTACTGTTGAACTGCCGATAAGCAAAGGAACTGTGCATCACATAATTCACAAAAAGCTTGGTTATGGCAAAGTTTGTTCATAGTAGATGCCCAAGCATCTCTCAGAGAATCAGAAGAAGGCGAGAATGGGCGTTTGCCTGACAACAGTTTCTACACTGAAGCCATCCACTCCCTTCCTACGCGCTGGGATCAGTGTATCAATGTCAGTGGCGATTATTTATAGTGGTACTGTTCCTCATGAACTGTAATTAGAATATTGTTATTAAAATTTCTTTACATATAACTGTAGTCCCCTTTTCATTTGGGCACACCTTATACTTTCTTTCTTCTCTTCTAAATGCAATCATCTTAAAACGGCGATTATTTACCTTTTTACTTTACCTTTTACTTAACTCGACTTGTTTCGGCGATTATTTACCTTTTTACTTTACCTTTTACTTAACTCGACTTGTTTAATGTTTGAACAGATGGAATTTTGTAATCGATTTTTCATTCACTTTCTGATACGCCAGAGGTTTAAAATTTTGCATACATGTGTATGCTTGATGACAATACACTATTTCAAAAATTTCAGAACTTATTTATCAGTTGATCGATTCATTTGATACTATGCGAGGGGCGCCACCTGGTAGTGCATTCGAGAAAAATTGGTTTCAAAATCCATACAATTTTCTTTCTTTCTTCTCTTCTAAATGCAATCATATTAAAACGGCGATTATTTACCTTTTTACACTTTGTTACTTAACTTGACTTGTTTAATGTTTGAACAGATGGAATTTTGTAATCGATTTTTCATTCACTTCCTGATATGCCAGAGGTTTAAAATTTTGCATACATGTGTATTCTTGATGACAATACACTACTTTAAAATATTCAGAACTTATTTATCAGTTGATCGATTCATTTGATACCATGCGAGGGGCGCCACCTGGTAGTGCATTCGACAAAAATTGGGTTTCAAAATCCATACAATTTATAATGATGAATTATTAATTAAAGTCAAAAAGCAGATAACAAAATAAAAATTCCTATTTTTAGTTTACTAATAAAAGTATTTTTAAAAACTGTTTTTGTTAAATTTATTTTAAGTAAATAGCTTCTATAGACTGCTTATATTTTTCATATTTTTTTTCCTTCGTGGGAGCGTGAATGAGAAGTCTGGATGTATAATAATTATCTTTCCTGTTACTGTTTTACTACTGTTGTCCGAATATAGAACTGGAGAAATATGGTCAACTTAACAATAAGAGAATTCAAATCGTTTCATTAACTTCCACGAACAAGTTAGAAACAAAGAGATTCGCGACACTACAAAACTTTCTTTTAGAGTTTCACCTATGAACCTAGCGGGAGTAGTCTCCCCAAAACTTTCTCGTATCCGCCCTAACACGGGTGGGGAGAAAATGCACCAAGTAACAGGCTCCATTCCTTATCACAGGTGGAGAAAAGGGCCCCTTTTTCGCGTCGTAGGCGAAGAAACCGAATATGCAATTTGAACGCCCTTTTTTTAGCCGATTGAAACGAAAATTGGGCTTCATTTTAAAATACCACGATTTCCGAAGGTCGTCCAGTGCGGAAGTGGAATTAGAAGCCGGCGTGTTTACCAATAGGGCTGGGTGTAAGATAAAGAAAACGAACTCTTTTATCAACCGATAGACACAAAAATTGGACACCAATCTACAATTAATGTTAGCAGACCTCATACCAATTTTTATTTATTTAAATCATAGGATTTAGAAGTTATCGTCTCCACAAGCATGCAATTATACAGACAGATAGACAGTCAAGCCTTCGATGGATTTCGTCCAAACTGTGACACGGGCATACATTCTTGATGATAAATCTGTGTACCAAATTTTATCCATCTAGCTTTTTAAGTTATCGTGTTCACATGAACACGGACAGACAGGCAAACTTCCCGCGGACGGATTTTGTCCAAAATTTGATAGAAACCTACAAATTATGTTTAAAGACCGCATACCAAATTTCATCCCCGTAGCTCTAATAGTTTTCGAGTTATCGTGTTCACAGACACACATAATTCCCAAATTGTGTTTTTGGGACTCAGGGAGGTCTAAAACGTGGAGATTCGTCAAAATCTCGAGTTCGAATTTTTTGACGATTACAATACTTTCTCTTCGTATACTTCGTATACGAGAAAGTAAAAAAGCATGAAACTAAAGCGACAATCCTTTGAGATAAAACCTTGAAGCCGACTTTTCCTTCTAAGACGCGCGTGATTCACGTAATTCAATAAACTTTCACACCCCTTCGAACACGCGTGCCAGAGTCCGCGGTTCAAAGACTACAGCTAGCGAAAGGGTGAAAGAAGAATGTGACTTCAACCACTGATTCACTTCTTTTTTTTTTAAAGCTTGACATATTTTGCATAGCGAAAGCTATCAGCAGCGTAGCGCGTGTTCCAAATGTGATCGAATCCTTAAAGCATGAGAACGATTTCGGAAAGATAAATGCCATAGATACTAAAACAACACGCTTTCGATTGAATACCAAATGACTTTCGTTAATTTTCACCTTTACAGGGTTTTTGTTTTTGAAAGTTATATACAGTAGACTCCCTCTTAACCGGACTTCGTTTAACCAGATCTCCGCTTTAACCGGACGAATTTTTTTTATCTTCAAAATGTAAAAAAATAGCTAAAAAAACAACAACACGTGTTTCGTTATTTAGTATCGGTATCGCACATATTTTAGACACGGGGTCAGTGGCGAATCCGGGGGGGGGGGGGCCCGGGGGGCGCCCCCCCAAGGTTAACCAAAAAAATTCATTTAATTTAAAATCATTACAACTATTTGATCTTCATTTTCATTTTTAAAAAATAGTAATAAAATCGTGACAGCATTGCTTTCTGACTTGACAGGCTCGAAAATTTTCCACTTTTCTAGTCATTCCACTTGCACTTGTAGCGTTGGCGAGGTCGAAAACATTCGACACAGCATTCCCGACAGGGGGCCCTGGCGCCACCCCTGTTCCAGACGAGTTCAAGAAATTCGATGAAGTATTTTTTTCAGGCGTAAATGTTGTGCAATTTCATAAGTAGTGTAATATTGAATTAAAAATTTAATGTGGTTCAAAAATTAAAATTAAGTGCTTAGATGTTTGAAAGATAACAGTGGCGAATCCAGGGGGGGGCTATTGTGCTGCAGCCCCCCAGACCTAAACCTGAATTCTTGATTTTATTCAACATCACTACAATTCTTTGTTGTTAATTTCCCTTTTCTTAAAAAAATAAGAAAAACGTGACAACATTGCTTTCTGGCTTGATAGGCTCGAAAATTTTCCTAATTTTCTAATCACTCCACTTGTAGCGTTGATGCGGTCGAAAACATTTTTTGGCTAGTTATTGCATTGTATTTTTTTATTAAATTATCGAAAGTATTGTAGTGTTCTTTATTATTCTTATAGTCAGGAGAGGAAAGCCTGTAAAGTTAAAGTGTTTTGGCTTATGAGGTTCGACATTCGTCACTACGAACCGCATTCCCATCGATCCGACCGGATCCGACGGGATCCAGCCTGATTGTATACATCAAAACTATTTTACCTTTTCATTCCAAAATCAACTGTATAAAAGATGATAAAGTGAGTGTATTACAAAGTTTATAAAAAAAGCGTTAATTTCTTATGAAATCAACTTTTTTTACACTGTTATAATTAATCAACATTTACGTATGAATCAACAATAAAAATTTAGTACGTACAGTGTAACTAGTCAAATTGTAATTGTTATATTAGTTTAGTAATAATTGGATAATGGCGGGCGGTTAAGTTCAGTCTCACTTACTAGATTTCACAAATGACATCAATGATAACATGTAATGTAACTTATATTATGTAAGTAACTTATATTAAATCTAACTAAATCAAGCTTATCAACTGATATCACAATAATTAGGTATTTTAGACACGCCAAGCAGTCTCATTCTTATAATTATGACAGTCATCATGAATCTGTTTAATCAATGGCACAATTAAACAATGACGAGTTTAAAACTTCTTCGTATTTTTTAATATACTTACTTTAAATTATTATTTTAAGTAAAACAATAAAAAAAAACTCACTTTGGTTTTGAAAAAATTATCGTAGGAAACAAATAGTGTTAATTGTGTCATCTGTCAATCGACTTCTTACAGAGCTACAAATATAAGTAGCGGCCTAGAAAGCCCTTTCTGCTTCTACACTTGTCGGTTTTATTGTCAACAAATACTTACGAATAGAAGACAAGTATTTTCCTCTAACTCCTTCATTTTCACATGCAGTCATTTCCTTTCTTAATATTTTCTCATAATCTTTCTCTTTTTTTTGGTATTTATGCTCTAGGTTTTCATATCTTCCTGGATTTGCATTTGTAATTCTTTCTGTGATGTCAAATCACTCTTCAATGACGATGAATCTCAGTTATTTCCTACTATATTATCTACGTTTTCTTTAAAGCTATCATCTTGAACAACTCATTCTAAGATATTTTTCATTTCTAATCTTACAACTTTTTTATTTCGAAATAGTAAATGTATCATCAGTTCGTCTTGTATCATCATCATCTTTTTTTTTTTTATTCTGTAAGTATATTAATATTCCTGTTTTCATTTTGAATTGGTTTCAAAAGTGACATGTTTGTTTTAGAACTTTTAGACTAGTACCTGCAATGCCAAACAAATAGGTACATACTTACAATCTAAAGCGTTATTTCGGTCACTATGTAAGAAGAAAGTCGTATTATAAAGAAAAATCAGAAATATGGATCGTTACTCAATTCATTTCTAAGTCTAATTATCTACTTAAATCATTCTCGTACTCGTAAATGCAACATAAACATAATTCATCAATCAATTGAACAATAAGAATGTCTATATGTGAAGCGGGTGAGTCAGCGTCGAACGACTCGTACACACCACGCATTTAAGTACCTACTGCAACAACGCGAGTTTTTCAAGAAATCGGATTCATGCAATTTTTTTTAATTTACCGGATCCGGTGATCGGATACGGCAAACTGGTACCGGATCCGGTAGACGTCTAATGATGCCGGATCTGCCGCATTACCAGATCCGGTTTTCCGGATTGAAATCCCTAGAAGTATATGTATATCCCAAACGGTTTAGAAATTAGCTATTGATCACGATAAGTGTGGACACCCTGTATATGTATATCCCAAACGGTTTAGAAATTAGCTATTGATCACGATAAGTGTGGACACCCTGTATAACCTTTGTATGAATAAAACTATTCTTTGTGAACAGTATATTTGGCAAGTTTTGTCTTTATTTCCTTTATATGCACATTTTGTATGACTTTTGAGAGAAAGAGAGGGTGAGAAACTGTGGTTCTTTTTGGACCCAGAGGCCAAAAGTTAGTCAAAAACCAGCGGGAGCGTTCTCCCCTAAACTTTCTCGTATACTCCTAACACATTTAGGGGAAAAAATAAGCTAAAACCCCTAACGCAGTGGAGATTTTAAAAAAAATAAGCGAAATTAAGTCGGTTCCCGCATAAAAATTTAGAATCTGCTTTATTCCCAGAACGCAACAAGTTGCTCCAGCATACGTTGAAACGACAAAACAAACGGCAATAAAATAATCCGAGCAGGACCAGAATTCGCCAAAAGGGGGAACAGGGAGCCAAAAGGGAAGAAAAAAGCGCCAAGCAGGAGCCGCTGATTATCATGCACTGAAGATTGCGTCCAGTACGCATGCGCGTGGAGGTAAAGGATTGGTTTCAATAGTAAATTATACAGACCGACAGACAGTCAACCCGTTGACGAATTTGGCCCAAAATTTTATACGGACCTACATTCATGACGATAAAACTGTGTACCAAATTGTATCCATCTGGCTTTTCAAGTTTTTGAGTTATAGTGTTCGCATGACTTCGGACATACAGACAGACTTCCCATTGATGGATTTGGTCCAAAATTGGATAGAAACCTACAAATTATGTTTAAAGACCACATTCCAAATTTCATCCCCGTAGCTCTAATAGTTTTCGAGTTATCGTGTTCACAGATAGACAGACACAATTCGAAAATTGTGTTTTTCGGACTCGGGGAGGTCTAAAACGTGGAGATTCGTCAAAATCTCGAGTTCGAATATTTTGACGATTACAATACTTTCTCTTGGTATACTTCGTACACGAGAAAGTAACAAGTCACAGATCTAAGGCAACGAAATTCCTGTTCCCCTTTAATATTGTTACGCGCGAAAGATCGTCCGTCGGCTACACTGTGAATGTAGTCCAATAAGCTGGATAATGGAGAAAGTTGCTTCATTTCACGAATATTCCAAAAAACGCGATGTACACAAAGAACAGCATTGGGTGGAAAAAGTAGGGGGCGAAAAATTTATAGACATCTGGAAGCACCCGGGAGTATAGGGGGTAGACAACACTATTAAAAAAGTTAGTTGTAAAATTAGCTAGATTTCCCAGACACTCTTGCTTTTTATAATTACTAGTTTTAGGTAGCTGTAATGGAATAAAAATTTAATTTTTCCCCTCAAAAAAAAAAAAGAAATCAGGAATGCAAGCAGACAGCAAATCACTAATTAAATAACAGAAACAGCACTATCAATAGCGCTCAGCGTCTAACAGCTGGCCAACGCCCACTACGAACAGAACTCGAAAGAGAAATTAACTCGCTTGAGCACCTCGGTTATGTGTAGACTTCCGAAATGTCTTGACGTCACATGGAATTCTCCAGAAGCATCTGCGGATCTCTATTTATAAGAGAGATAGGTCCATAATTCTTGAATTTTCCAGAACCTTTATTTTTGTTGCCAGATGGTCACCAATTTTCCTTCAAGGTCGGGGTCATTGGCTTAGCATCCAATAAGAATCTCTGTAAATCTCTCTTTCCTACCATAAGACTAACATGGCAGGAAAAAGGGTATTACAGATTCGTAACAATATAATGTTATAATTAATATTCTCATAATTAATTTTGAATTCAATATTGAGTGACGCTACCTGATAATGAATTTGAGAAAAATTAATTTCGAGATTCCATAATGTTTATAATCACGAATAATTGAAGAATAAAGAGTCGAAAAATTAAAATAAAAAAATTCTGCTATTTAATCCACTAATAGGAGTATTTTATAAACAGGTTTTTTATTAAATTTATTTAAAGATGAACCACTGAATGGATTCCATCCATTCTTTTAACACTGAATAATAAGGCAACATGCATTCCCTCTCCAAATGACATTCTAATACGTTTACATTAAGAAAATAACATTTCTAAACGTTTTCTTCGCATGCTGGGAAACTTTGTTCTAGGCGGTATTTTTGTTATTCTCTCAGACGATAAATTTTTCCTAATTAAACCAGGATTCTATTTTCCTTTCGAAATAAACTCCTAGTTGATTTCTCGTTTAGCGAATAGCGAAAACAAATATTTTCTGCCAGACAAGATTTATTGGACATCTGCTCAGTTTGTCAAACTCTCGCTCGCCCGCATGCTAAAACTGTTCTCTTGTAAACAACTCTCGTGGCCTTGCCAGATGCACTCAAACCAACGTCACTGTTTACGCTCAAACAAAACGCTTTGTTACCGTATCGCTGCTTTCTTTAACCATCTGAGGTGAGGTTACACAAATGTAAACAAACGTATCTTTTTTTTCCCACACAAGAGAACAGTCATAAATGAAATGAAATTACACCCTGGCGTATTTGTTTAAACAGTATATTTTATTCTGCGTCGTAACCGCAAATCGATTTCATTGTATAGATCGCAGTGTAGCTTTGTTCAGAGTCGTTACTGACGTAGAAGCAGATTGTGCTCCTGAGTAGAGAAGGGTAAAACCTACCGGATTGAACCGAAACTCTTGAACCGTTTTTTTTTGTTTCGGTTAACCGGTTTTTTTTCGGTTATTTTTTTGTCCCGGTTATAACAGGTTATTTATTTTAAATCCAATAATCGGGTAAAACCAGCGGGAGTGTTCTCCCTAAAATTTCTCGTATACTTCCCCAAAAAGGTGCAGTTTCCCCTTCCCCCGCGTGGCTAAAAAAATTCGAACCTACTGTTACCCAGATTCCAATGACTATCACAAGGTTTTTCATTATAGTGTTTGAAAAATATCTAGGCAAAGAATGAAATTCAAAGAGACGCGTAACGATTTTCTTCTCTTACCGGCTCAAGGACAAACTGACGTAATTCGCTACTCTGTAATGAAATTCCTCTCCGTTCTTCCAGTACGCATGCGCGTGGAGATAAAGGATTCTCTTCAAAAGTAAATTATACGGACCGACAGACAGTCAAACCTTTGACTGATTTGCCCCAAAATTTTATACGGACCTACATTCATGACGATAAAACTGTGTACCAAATTTTATCCATCTAGCTATTCAAGTTTTTGAGTTATAGTGTTCGCATGATCGCGGACAGACAGACAGGCAGACTTTCCTTCGACGGATTTTGTCCAAAATTTGATAGCTACAAATTATGTGTAAAGATCACATACTAAATTTCATCCCCGTAGCTCTAATAGTTTTCTAGTTATCGTGTTCACAGACAGACAGATATAATTCCCAAATTGTGTTTCTCGGACTCGGGGAGGTCTAAAACGTGGGGATTCGTCAAAATCTCGAGTTCGAATTTTTTGACGATTACAATACTTTCTCTTTGTATACTTCGTATACGAGAAAGTAAAAACGGCAAAATCAGCTATCAAAAGATAGGCCCAATTTTCGGTTCGAGTTATGAAGTTTTGAATTTCATCATCTTAAGCCAATGAACGGCCACTACTTCCTCGAGGCGGACATTGAAATGGTCTAAAATAACCACAGTCAAGCTTTCAAATAACTCGTTTAGTTTTTGTCGCAGAAGAGTGGAAGATTTTATTTAAAATTTTAGTGTGCCAAAAATATTTTAATAAATACCATTAATAGGACCGGGGGAATGTATAAAAACTTAGACAGTTATTTTTTATTATTATACATATAGACGCAAACAACACAAAATTCGATTATTTACGTCTGTACTCTCTAATTTCTTTTTTTTATTTGTCTACAATACTTAATACAACTCTTAAAATTTTTTCTGCAATACTTACTTATTGAATTAATTACTCATTTATTATTATTAGTTATTTATAATCATTATTATTATATTGTATTAATTACTTATTTGTAATAATTACTTATTTATTGATATTACTTATTGTATTAATACTTACTTGTTGTATATTATTATTAATAATAAATTTTGTCTACAGACGTTGTTTCTTTCAATAAACCGAAAACCGGTTATTTTCAGCGGTTTTAACCGCCCGGTTAAACCTGTTTAACCGAAAACTGATTGTTTTTGTAATAATCGCCATCCCTACTCCTAAACTAGAATGTGTTAATACCCGGATGCAGCCAATGCTCACTGACTCCAAGTACGTGCAGCGGGCGGATGCGAGTTTAACTTTTCATCCAGATCACGAAGTTCCGTAGCCGAAATGTGATGTGCTCGTATTACTGTCTTGATGTTTTTGTCCTGTGTCTGTGCTGAATAAATGTTTGTTTGATAATCCCTGGTCTTATTCTTCCACCTGCGCCTCTGCCCAGTCATTTAACCTAACAGAATGGTCAAATCCTGAGTCACCTTATGTTCTTCATTATTTGTAAAAATTTTAAAATTTTTTAGTACAAAAAGGCAATTTACGATTTTTATAGTTCTTAGGCTGAAAAAATCCATCAAAATCAGATAATTGATTAGATCAGAGGTTCACAACCTGCAACCTGTGGTACGCGTACCACATTTACGTTGTTACAACATAATTTGCCTATTTTAAGACCCAAATATTTAATAGAATTGAAGTTATGATACCGGTCCAATCTAGGCACCGGTCCAAATTCGGCGTCTCTCCCTTATGCTTTGGTATCAGACTTTTCAGAACTAATCCGAATTCAATGTAATACTGATAGGTTGCAAAATTTTATTGAGTTTTAAAACTGAGAACGAAAAATATCACCGAAATCAGAATTATTAATTTTCTTTTTTCACTTTATAACAATTTTTTCTAGTTTAACAGTTGTCCGAAAGTATACCTGTTATTATTTATTTAGTACTAGGGGGCTCTGCCCCCTGCTCTCTAACTCGCGCCAACCCCAGAAGGACAGTGTGCAGCAATCCACCCAGGTTTGCTATTCAAACCCTGCTCGCTTCGTTCGATGCAATGAGGACACTGTGTATCCTAGCAAAAAACATTTAAGGTTGAGCTCAATAGATTTGCTTCTGATGTTTAAATTAACACAGAATAAATTTGCTGGTCTTGAAGAAGACCTTTTTCTTGATCTTGTAAGCATTTAGAAGACAAATTGAACATACAAATGAAACGAACGAAGAAAATTATGAAAGTGCAAAATGTGGTTAATAAGATTTTCAAAGTATATAAGGAGAATTCTAAAAACAAATCGTTAAGACTTAAGGACGTGGTGCGGTTTCGTCGGCAAGCTAACCATAATTGCTCCAACCGTTAAAAACCTTGTTAAAAAAATGTTTCGGGATTACCGCATTTGGCATATAATCCCCCAAAAGACGTTCCATTTTGGCGACCGCACCGTATTTGTAAGTCTGGCGCTGCGCATGTTGAAACAAATTATTTCTCCTTCTTCTTGAATGCCTTTCAAACCCTTCTTCAACTAATTTATTTGCATGAAGAATTCGTCTTCTTTCAGTGTTTCGATAATATTTAACAGCAGAGTTGAAATTCATTATTAATTCCTTAAAAAAAAAGGCTCAAACTTAATCCACTCTTTTGCTTACATTTGGGAAGTGAAATCATGTGCTCCATCAGTTGCTACAGATGTTGCCAAATCCTATAACTAAATAACGCGTTTTGGGGGGCCTCAGAAGAGAGATATTTATATAGATTTGCAGTTTTTCCCATTCCGTAAAATTAAAATAGGATAAAAATAGACCAAAAAGGAATTCCTCTTTTTGTTGACCGTCACGTGGTTTCTGGAATAAAGAATACCAGTGTGGTAAGAAAATGTGACCAAACGGTTCTTTACTCCAAAGTCTTGCTGAGGGGGCTTGGAATATTCAGTTGCACATTTTAATAAAAGAATACAGCAACATATAAATATGCTGCACTTATTTCGATGCCTTATCCTCTTGAAAGTTTTCTGATAATAATATACGTGGATGAGATAAGAAGACTTCAAAACCTTCAACAGAAAATAAAATAGATGAACTGGTAGATAGTCGCCATGTTTATAATAAGTAGGGAATAAAAATAAAATTCGCATGCATCTGAATTTTGATTGCGTCGTGGAATATCGCATACTAGACGAAAATTCTTTCTGATAAATGTTTAAAGGTCTGACGTTAATTTATAACTCGTCCTTCAATTTTCTTTAAATGATAAGTCGAAAGGTCAAACGCAATGAAAATTATCATTTTTTCACTCTTTCGTATACGAAGAGAAAGTATTGTAAACATCAAAAATTCCGAACTCGAGATTTTGACGAATCTCCACGTTTTAGACCTCCCTGAGTCCGAGAAACACAGTTTGGGAATTATGTCTGTCTGTCTGTGAACACGATAACTTGAAAACTATTACAGGTACGGGGATGAAATTTGGTATGTGATCTTTACACATAATTTGTAGGTTTCTGTCACATTTTGGACAAAATCCGTCCACGGGAAGTCTGCCTGTCTGTCTGTCCGCGGTCAAGCGAATACTCTAACTCAAAAACTTGAATAGCTAGATGGATAAAATTTGGTACACGGTTTTATCATCATGAATGTAGGTCCGTATAAAATTTTATGCCAAATCCGTCAAAGGGTGGACTGTCTGTATAATTTACTTTTGAAAAGAATCCGCTATCTCAACGTGCATGTGTACTGGGAGCAATCCTTTTGCACGCGAAAGCTATGGAGCGAATTACGTCAGTTTGTCCTTGAGCCGGTAAGAGCGGAAAATCGGTACGCATCTCTTTGAATTTGATTCTTTACCTAGATATTTTTCAATCACTATAATGAAAAACCTGATAGTCATTGGATTCTGCGTAACAAACAGTAGGTTCGAATTTTTTTAGCCACGCGTGGGAAGGGTTAACGGCACCTTTTTGGGGAAGTATACGAGAAAGTTTAGGGGAGACCACTCCCGCTCGTTCTGTTTTTAATTGTGCTTGATTTTGTCTCTTATGCATATATAATATCATTGTCGATATAAATGTCTGTGCGTTTGATAACCTCAATGTCAACATCAAAATCAAAATGTCTCCTTGTTTTTATTTGAAAAAATGCATGTATTGTTTAGCAACGGATTCGGAAACCCTCCGAGCTTTTGCGCATGCGCCGAGCGGGGTTATTTTGATCAAAATAGGGGGAAAGTGAAGAATGTAGGGTGATGTTTACATTTTACTGAGAGTGATGTAACAAAGAACTCCGGAAATGCGCTCATATGACTCATTGCCCGACACCTCTTACCGGCGAAAAATCATCCAAAAATGGTAGTCTCGGAATCCGTTGCTGAACAAAAATAATAATAATAAGTATAATATAGTAGATGTAAAGATTGGCAACAATGGATTTAATTCTTTCGAAAAGTTGGCAACAGTGGAATCAGTTCTTCAAACAAATTATTTCTTTGAAAACTACTGTGAAAAAATGGCATTGAATAGGGAAAATGAAACAATGTTAGTTAAAGAAGAGAGGTAAATTAATCACAATTCTTTCCAAGATATACGATGAACTTATTCCATATGGATCGAATTTCTCATAGAATCATTTTGATTGCTGTAAATGTTTTCAGAAAAATTCTAGTAGGTTGTTTCCAAAGTAAAGTTCTGTTGACCGAGACGGTACCACAAAATCGAACTGGTTTTTTTTTTGAATGAAGTCAATTAATTTTTCAAACAGCGGGAGTGCTCTCCCCTAAACTTTCTCGTATACTTCCCCAAAAAAGGTGCTGTTTCTCCTCCCCCGCATGGATAAAAAAATTCGAACCTACTGAAACCCAAATTCCAATGACTATCAGAAGGTTTTTCATTGTAGATTATAGAGATTGTAAAATATTTAGGTGAAGAATCATATCCACTCTTGCCGTCTCAAGGACAAAGTGACTTAATCCTTCCGCGTGCACAGAGATTGCTACCAGTACGTATGCGCATGGAGAAATAAGCGATTGAAACGAAATTTGGGCACAGATCTACAATTAATTTTAGCAACCGTCATACCAATAGTTTTTCATCTAAGCCAATGGGTTTAGGAGATATAATGTTTAGAAGTATGCGATTATACAGACTGACAGACCATCAACGCTTTGACGGATTTGGTCCAAAATTTGATACGGACCTACATTCATGATAATAAAACTGTGTACCAAGTTTTATCCATCTAGATATTATATAGAAGTTTTTGAGTTATAGTGTTCACATGAACGCGGAGAGACAGACTTCCCGTAGACGGATTTTGTCCAAAAACTGATAGAAACCTACAAATTAAGTGTAAAGATCACATACCAAATTTCATCCCATTAGCTCTAATAATTTTCGAGTGATCGTGTTCACAGACAGACAGACATAATTCCAAAATTGTGTTTTTCGGATTAAGGGAGGTCTAAAACATGGAGATTCGTCAAAATCTCGAGTTCGAATCTTTTGACGATTACAATACTTTCTCTTTGTATACTTCGTACACGAGAAAGTAAAAACAATAATGAAATAACGATAATTTGTAGGTTTCTATCAAATTTTGGACAAAATCCGTCTACGGGAAGTCTGACTGTCCGCGTTCATGTGAAAACTATACTTCAAAAATTTGAATAGCTAGATGGATAAAATTTGATACACAGTTTATCATCATGAATGTAGGTCCGTATCAAAGTTTGGGCCAAATCCCTCAAAGGGTTGGCTGTCTGTCGATCTGTCTAATTGCATACTTCTAAACATTATAACTCGTAATCCCTACGGCTTTGATAAATAAAAATTGGTATGAGGCTTGCTAACATGAATTGTAGATCCGCGCCCAATTTTCGTTTCAATCGGTCGAAAAAAATCGCCTATTTCTCTTTTCTCATCACACAATGACGAGAGGCTGTTATTGCGTAATTGCTCGATTCACTTGCGCTCATCCTTTCCGCTTCTACTCACGCCTTTCGCCTCCAAGCTTGCGATTCCCAAGCTTTTTTACTTTCTCGTATACGAAGTATACAAAGAGAGAGTTTTGTAATCGTCAAAAAATTTTGACGAATCTCCACGTTTTAGACCTCCCTGAGTCCGGAAAAAACAATTTTGGAATTATGTCTGTCTGTCTGTGAACACGATAACTCGAAAACTATTAGAGATACGGGTATGAATTTGTTATGAGGTCTTTAAACATAATTTGTAGGTTTCTATCAAATTTTGGACAAAATCCGTCAACGGGAAGTCTGCCTGTCTGTATGTCCGAAGTCATGCGAACACTATAATTCAAAAACTTGAATAGCTAGATGGATAAAATTTGGTACACTGTTTTATCGTCATGAATGTAGGTCCGTATAAAATTTTGGGCCAAATCCGTCAACGGGCTGACTGTCTGTCGGTCTGTATAATAGCATACTTGTTCAACTCCATGCGCATACGTAAATGCCTGTGCAAAGAAGGGATACTCCGAAAACTTGGCAGTTTGCCAAAAACCAATTCTGGCGGCGAGATTTTGTAAGGAAACAAATATTTAGGGCGTCTCGTTTTACTTGCGTATTGGAAGCAAACTCTGCGCATGCGCAAGCTATTCAGCGAGCAAGCTATTCTCCTGTTTTCTTCTCCGCACGCGGAACTCGCTCATTGCTAGAGTTTGATAAAAAAAAAAAAATATATTGCGAAGTTTTAATACATACGCATCTTTTTGAATATGATTCTTCACCTCAATATTTTACTATCACTATAATCAACAAAGAAAAACCTTCTGATAGTCATTGCATTCTGGGTTACAGTTGGTTCGAACTTTTTATCAACGCAGGGGGAAGGGAAATGACGAATGTTTGAAAAGTATACGAGAAAGTTTAGGGGAGAAAACTCCCGCTGGTTTCTCCACTGAGTTGGGGACGCTTGTTCGTTTTCATGCCTTTCAGCTTATTTTTCCCCACATGTATTAGGAGTATACGAGAAAGTTTACTGGAGACTACATCCGCTGGTTTATTAAATTATCGAATGTATTGTAGTAATCTTTATGATTCTTATTTTCAGGCAAGTAAAGTCGGTAAAGTTAAAAAGTTTTGGCTTCCATAAGCTATGAGGCTTATGAAATTCGTCGAGATACATTTTTATGACATCAGCCTTCCCCCCAGTCCAAAATCCTGGAGGTTTAGTAAAAAGGTATATTTGAGACGTATGCTTGCTGTAAAGCCGCTTTGCCTCCAATTGCGGCAAAAAAATTTGAGAACTAATTCGCTAATTGAGGACTACAACATGAGAGTCGGCCTCAAACCCCAGTTTCACCATACATTTACAAAAAATCCTGAATTCGCCACTAGTAACAAGTAAACAACAAACTCCAATCTAGAAGAAAGAAATTGATTGGATGGCAAGAATGTCTTCTATCATCCCAGAATTCCTTAATGCATTAAAAAGTTGATATTGTTATAAAAATCTTTCTATGGGTGTATGGTGTAAACAGTCCAACACGCAGGATAATGGAGAATGAAAGTTTATTCACAAATATGCAGGAAAACACGTAGCATAGGTAACAGGAAACAATAGATCTTGCACAGGTTAGCAACACAAACAGTCAGAAAATAACTAATAAGCGCTCAACTCACCAGCTTTCTAGCTCGCACTGCAGACGAAACTCCAAAGTCGTTCCAGTCGATCAACACTCTCCTCTCTGAACCAAGCGTGGCCCTTACATGCTCTCCCCGACAGGCCGTGACGTCACATGGAGTTTTCGCGAACATTCAAGCGTATTTTCTTTCCTAATAGAGATATCGAGAAAAGGGTCGCATTTTCTGGAATCATCGGTTTGTCGCCAAGTTCGTCGCCAAGGTTAGGGTTCGAGGCCCGGCTATCCCATACTGTAAAACTCTCTTCCCAAACATAAGACTAGTGAGGCAGGAAAACGACATTACACTTTTGCAACAATATTATTTGTTTATTATTCGTTCTTTAGCTTTTTCTCCAGTTTTTGTGTTGTGTGTATGTCAGTCTGCTTGATTTGTAGCTCAGTAACTAAATGGACATGGACAATAATATTTTTTATAACATCAACATAGGTATAAAAAAAGGACTGTGACTAAATTATCAATGCTTAATTGATATCCATTACAATGCTGGAAATAAGACCACATTTATAAGACTATACGACCTCGCTTAATAGAAGGCACTTGTGGCGTTAAGTTTGAGTTTCTATATTGCGTTTTATTTTTAGATTCCAAATTATCAGTCCCTTTTTACTTTCTCGTATAGGAAGTATACAAAGAGAAAGTATTGTAATCGTTAAAAAATTCGAACTCGAGATTTTGACGAATCTCCACGTTTTAGACCTCCCTGAGTCCAAAAAACACAATTTTGGAATTATGTCTGTCTGTGTGTGTCTGTCAACACGATATCTCGAAAACTATCAGAGCTACGGAGATGAAATTTGGTATGTGGTCTTTAAACATAATTTGTAGGTTATTATCAAATTTTGGTCAAAATCCGTCGACGGGAAGTCTGTCTGTGTGCCCGAGGTCATGCGAACACTGTAACTCAAAAACTTGAATATCTAGATGAATAAAATTTGGTACACAATTTTATCATCATGAATGTAGGTCCGTATCAAATTTTGAGCCAAATCCGACAAAAGGTTGACTGTCTGTCAGTCTGCATAATCACATACTTATTAAATTTTGATCTCCACGCGTATGCGTATTGAACGCAATCTTCTGTGCACGATATTTATTGACGCCTGCTTGGCGCTTTTTTTTATCCGATTCTCCATGCGCATGCGTACTTGGTAGTAATCTGTGCACGCGGAAGGATTGTCCTTGAGCCAAGAAAGAGCAGAAATCGGTATTCATTTAATCGGAAAGCATCTCTTCGAATTTGATTTTTAACCTAAATATTTTCTGATAGTCATTGCATCCTGGGTTACAATAGGTTCGAATTTTTTTAACCACGCGGGGGGAGGGGAAACAGCACCTTTTTCGAGAAGTATACGACAAAGTTTAGGGGAGATCACTCCCGCTGGTTGCATTTTCCAATTATTTATTTGACGAATATCAACACGACACATAGGCATTTACGAACACGTATTTCACACAGCTGAATATTTAGAAAATTGACTTTTAAATCGGCAGATTATCGATTCCATTCTTAGGACCTCATTCGTCCATGGTTTTTTCCAGACTGACTGAATTTCCCGTCGGATAGGGAAGGTGCATGCTAATAATTCCCCTTTTTAGGGATTACTGTGGCTCAAGTTGCAACAGAACAAATAAAGCTGCTGTATAAGACCTCGCTTGGTAGGAGGTAACTATGCCGTCTCCTGCTTAGTAGAGGAGTATCCCTTTTCGGATCCAGCTGTTATCAACTTTTAGTTAGAAAAAACCAGCGGGAGCGTTCTCCCCTAAACTTTCTCGTATACTTCCCCAGAAAGGTGCTGTTCCCCTTCCCCGACGTGGATAAAAAATTCGAACCTACTGCTACCCAGAATCCTATGACTATCAGAAGGTTTTTCATTATAGTGATTGAAAAATATCTAGGTAAAGAATCAAATTCAAAGAGATGCGTACCGATTTTCCGCTCTTGCCGTCTCAAGGACAAACTGACGTAATTCGTTCCATAGCCTTCGCGTGCGAAGAAAATTGCTTCCAGTGTGCATGCGCGTGGAGATAACGGATTCTTTTCAAAAGTAAATTATACAGACAGTCAACCTTTTGACGAATTTCGCCCAAAATTTTTTACGGAACTACATTCATAACGATACATTCATGTGTACCAAATTTTATTCATCTAGCTATTCAAGTTTTTGAGTTATAGTGTTCGCATGACTTCGCACATACAGACGGACAGACTTCCCGTTGACAGATTTTGTTCAAAATTTGATAGAAACCTACAAATTACGTGTAAAGACCACATACCAAATTACACCCCGTAGCTCTAATAGTTTTCGAGTTATCGTGTTCACAGACAGACACACAGACATAATTCGAAAATTGTGTTTTTCGGACTCCGGGAGGTCTAAAACGTGGAGATTCGTCAAAATCTCGAGTTCGAATTTTTTGACGATTACAATACTTTCTCTTTGTATACTTCGTATACAAGAAAGTAGAAAATGAAGGGTTTTTCTTTTCGCAACCACATGGGGAATGGCGCTGCAAGCGAGACTATACACCTCTTATTTATGTGTACGTTAAATAAAAAACGCAACAGTCTAGATAAATGAAATTTGGTATGTGGTCTTGTCATCCAAATTGTAAAAAAGCGTCAAATGTTGGTTCCAATTGGAAGAAAGAAAATAGTCCAAGATTCACACTCGGTTTTATCCGCTATAATACTGGAAAAAATACAACAGGAGTGGCTTTAGAGTTTGACCGACGGGGGGAGTCACGGTCTGCCCGACAGGGGGACCATTTGGGTTCCGAGCTCGGGGGTATACAGTGACGTTAATGTTAATGCACGGAGGAGCGAGTGTAACGAAATTGGTCTCGAATTTTCGCCAGATTTTTATTTATCAACTAGTTGAAAATCCCGTGCAAAAACTTTCCCCGACGGGGGGCACAGCATCCCCGACAAGGGGGCCCTGGCCCCTCGGTCCTCCACTGGCGCCACCCGTCAAAAAAGCCTGCCATATTGTGTTAGTATAGGAGAAAGTCAAGATGGGGGCACTTCCGTTGATTTTTTTTTGGTCGCGGTGGCCAAGTAGTAAGGTATCGGCTTCGGGGCCCGAGGGTTCCAGGTTCGAAACTCGATTCCACTGAAGATCTGCCGAGTATATGGGGCCTGTTACACGTTAAATCAGATGTCGGGGGCCAAACGTCCTCCCGCTGGTATGGTGCGGAAGTTTGGAAAGAGAGGTGCCAGCTTGGGTGTCTTCCTCGTCAACTAACCGCGGTTCAAAATGACGAGGTTCGTCCCAAAATAGCTCTCGTGTTGCTTCAAAACGGGACGTTAATATAACTAAACTAAATCAAACTAACCAACTGATTTTTTTTTCCTTCTTAATTCGAAATCCTTACATTCTTAAAAACCAAAACAAAACAAAAAGTTGGTCGAAATTATTTTCAGTCGGGCCCTTCCGCACTACTTAAGGCCCCATCTGACAATATTCGCTACCGGCCTTTAGCCGATTGGTCCAATTGTTCTTAAATGGGCGCCGCGCCATAATGCTATCAACTCTCGGCTTAGCACAGGGACGAAACTAAAGCGGCCCATTCACCGTTGTTCCATTTTGGAATTTTTGGAACACGGGAAGGAAAAACCAATCGTCAAGGTCAAAAACCTATGAAATTTGGAGCAAATGGATTGGAAGTGGTGGAATTCCAACGAACTCAAAATCCAAAACTCCATCCGCCGATTCCAATTTGGGACCTCGATGCGAGGCTAGCGGCGAAACAAAGGATCTGCCTACATTGGGACCTCGCGTTGAGGCTAGAAATGAAACTCGAAATCTACCGTGTGGGGGAAAAGGCGAGTAGTGGGCAGATTTCTGCGACTTCGAACCTTGTCTCAAAACGAACTTTGGAACATCCGTGAATGATTTGCCTAATTTTTCAACTAAAATGAGTGGAATACAAAGCAGTTGTTTGGACCAATTTCTTAGCCATTCTTTCTCGTGAATGCCCATCTTAAAATGATGCAGTAAGTCCGATAAAAACTTTTTTGTAATTCTGTCTGTCTGTTCGTCTGGGAGCGTGATAAATCAAAAATGGACAGAGCTAGACTGCTGAAATTTGGTATGCGGAGCTAACACAGAAACTGAGTTATTCTGTCAAATTTTCTTTGAGATCCGTCCGCAAGAAGTCTATCTGTTTATTTATTATTGATTTATTATTGAACATGACATCCTCGTGCGCCACAAATGTTCAACACGGGGCTTACAGAAGTAAGTATACAGAACACCTCAGTCTTTGAAAGACAATTCTTTACACAAAAAATTAAAATGAAAGTAAAGAAGAAAATCAAAAGAAGAAAACAAATAAATAATGCGAAATAATGAAATAAAGTGGATAATACAAAGTAAATAATAATAAAATACTACTAATAATAAAATAATAATAATAATAATAAAAATAATAAAATAATAATAATAAAATAATAATAATAAAATAATAATAATAATAAAATAATAATAATAATAATAAAAATAATAAAATAATAATGATAAAATAATGATAATAAAAATAATAATAAAATAATAATAATAATAATAAAAATAAGAATAAGATAATAATAATAAAATAATAATGATAAAATAATAACAAAAATAAAATAATAAAAAAATCGTGCTGAATTCCATCAAGAAATGAAAATTGTGACAATGACATTTTGTCTCGCCCTCCTGCCGGTGGATGGCGCTGCAGAGACTTTTGACTTTCCTGAGAAGAACGAGAGAGACAAGTGTGACTTGAGCCTTCGTGCGAGAACGTTGGCTGGTTTTCCTCTCACGGGACGAACAAATCTCGCCATGCTTAGCGAGTTGTATATATGTAATGTAATATTAGTTAACCCAGAATAATTCTATGTGGAAAATGGGTGAACAAATAAATTTCGTTTAATTCAACTTTGCCCAACGTTATTTTAACCGTCATTTTCACTTCCTGTGAGCTAGCCGGATAATGGCGGCTAAAAAATCAAAATTTCAATAATCAAGGAATCAAAATTATACAGAAGTAAAAGGTACAAAATACCTTCAGGGAAAAACAAAAAGAAAGAAAAAATATATACAAAAAATAATAAAAAGGGGAGGATACATACATAAAAAAACATCGGAGAAAAAGAAAACAAACATCATTATAGTAATATTCAGCCAAATGTTTTACAAAAGGTGCATAAATTTTTTATTAATAGGAAAAACATCATTAATAATTACAAGCAGTGGCGAATCCAGAATTCGGGTCGGGGGGTGCCGAGAACATAAAAATGTTGTATCGTCGTGGCGAATGCGAAACCTCATGGCTCATGTAAACCAAAACATAAGCCACGAGCAAAACATTTAACTTTACAGAGTTGACTCACCTGACAATAAAAATCGTAAAGAACATTCGATAATTTAATAAAAAATACAATGAAATGACTAGCCGAAAAAATGTTTTCGACCGCGTTAACGCTACAAGTACAAGTGGAATGACTAGAAAAGTAGGACAATTTTCGAGCCTGTCAAGCCAGAAAGCAATGTTGTCACATTATTATTATATTTTTTAAAAAAGGTAAATTAAAAGCAAACAGTTGTAGTGATTTTAAATAAAATCAAGAATTCTGGTTTAGCTCGGGGGGGGGGGGCTGCAGCCCGATAGCCACCCCCTGGATTCGCCACTGATTACAAGTGTGAACAAATTCTGTAAAAGATAAGAGACTTAGTGTTAATCAACAAAATCAGGACAACAGGTCAGTCCTCTTTTGAAACGCCAAGTTTGTCTGTGCACATTTGGGCACGATAACTCAGAAAATATAGAGATGGAAGGAAATATACAAATTTAAAATTTCTTTTAAATTCTAACGATAATACAGATTTTAAAATTGTTTTATCGTCAGAATCTAGAATCTGTAAAGTGGCGTCGATATTAGGGGGCCAGAAGGGGTTGTCCGCCCTGGCCGGAACTTGGAAATGGGCGACAAAATTAGAGATGAAGGCAAACATTATAACTAAGAAGAGCAATAGCACTAGCTCAATCATTATGCGGCTAAAAAATATAAATGATGTAATTCGTATTTTTCGCCGGTAAATTGCCGATATGCGAAAAGCATTGTTCCCACAGCGCGTGGCTTGGCTAAACCTCGAGGTTCGTAGTTGTGGACTGTTAACGGCGCGCGCGTGGCTTTGCAAATATCTCGACAGCGCTCGAGTGCTTAATCTCTCGTTTTATTTATTTATTTACAGAAAAGCACACTACAGAGAAAACTCCATTTACGGAGTGCTGACAAACACAACAAAGAACAAAAGTCACAATCTATACTTATAAAAGGCAATGTTTGTGTGCGTGTGTGTGTGTTTGTCTGCGATGTCCAGACGAATCTATCGCACATACAGCCATGAAATTTGGCACACAGATAGTCGTAATGGTGACTGAATGCACCTCGAAGCCGAAATTTTAAATTTTAATCTAGAAATTTTTTTATTTAATGTTTTGTGTTGTTTTGGTTGCTTTTTCGCACTAATTTCTCAATAGAATAGTTACGAATAAGTTTACGACAAAAATATATACCCCATCGGAAAGAGCATGCGATTTCCGTTCTAATGAAGTTAGTTTTGAATTTCTAACGCAATTTACTGAATTTTGAGAAATTTTTAAAAAATACCCAGTTTTGGCATCAAGATGTTAGTTTTGATTTTAAATTTGTTGAATCCGACTTTCTAATAACACTATTATTTTCAATTTTTTTCAGCTTATAACTAGAACGGTTCTCTCTGATTTAAAACAAGAACGGTTAAAATATCTTTTCCCGTTTTTTTTAAATTAAATTATTCCTGGGCAGATGAAAGTTACTTTTGTCGAGCGGAATTTCTTCAGCGACAGTCTTTCGGAACGCAGCTTTCAATTTGATTGGATGAACGGTCAGGTGACGTCATAACCTTCGGAGCTTTTTGTCATGTTCTAAGAGCTTTTTTTCATTTTGTTTCCTGATTCCACGGGCAACAATTTTTTTATATTGTTTTGGATTAATGTACTCTGTACTGTTTTTCTACATGTTATTATCGCGGAAAAAATAAGCCGGAAAATCTATAATGTGTATTTTTTGTTTTGATTTTGTTTTGAAAACTTTTTCGTGTCATTGTGGGCGATTTTTTTTATTTTGTTGAAGTCCTGATTCCACGGGCATCGCCGTGCGCGTACTGCTAGTGAGTAAATAAAAAATAAAAAATATATATGCCTTAAAAAGCAAAAAGTAGACCACAGAGAATACATAAAATCATGAAACTTATGCAAACGTATATATAATTAAAAACGAAAACATATAATCACAAAACTTTAAGACACACTATGACACCAAAAGCCGTATTATTTTTTTTAAAAAAAAATTGAAGTTCATTTCCAAAAAGCAAGGGTCAAAAAATCAAAACACGCAAACACCGAGTAATAAAAAACACACCAGGAGTTTAAAAGTTTAAAAACGTAAATACACGGATGTGGAGTAAATACTCGAATCACGGAGTGAACGGATGCAATAGCGCCATTTTCCCTCCCCTTTCCTTTGATGCGCGAACTATTTACCTCCATAACGCGGGAAACAACAACTGCACTTACAAGCCCACGGGCCACATCGATTCTTCCTGTACGGTAATAACGCGAACCGCGAGAGAAACTCGTGGAAAGACAGGCCGTTGGAACGCAGCTAAAACCAGTGGGAGTGACCTCCCCTAAATTTTCTCGTATACTGGTCAAAAATTTGTCATTTCCCCTCCCCTTGCGTGGATAAAAAAAATCGAACCTACTGTAATCCAGAATGCAACGAATATCAGAAGGTTTTTCATTGCAGATTGTAGTGATTGTAAAATATTTAAGTGAAGAATCATATTCAAAGAGATGCCTATGTATTAAAACTTAGCAATCTTTATTTTCCACACACTCCAGCAAGATCCGCTATTATACGAGCGAGCGAAAACAAAACAGGAGATAAAACATCTATCACGAACTCCGTCTCAAATGACAAACTGACGTAATCCTCCCGCTTGGTATGGAGTTCGTTTCAAAAGTGAACAAGTATGCGATCATACAGACCGACAGACAGTCAACCCTTTGACAGATTTGGCCCAAAATTTTTTACGGACCTACATTCATGACGATAAAACTGTGTACCAAATTTTATTCACCTAGCTATTCAAGTGTTTGAGTTATAGTGTTCGCATGACTTCGGACATACAGACAGACAGACTTCCCGTTGACGGATTTTGTCCAAAATTTGATAGAAACCTACAAATTATGTGTAAAGACCACATACCAAATTTCATCCCCGTAGCTCTAATAGTTTTCGAGTTATCGTGTTCACAGACAGACACACACACAGACAGACATACAGACATAATTCCAAAATTGTGTTTTTCGGACTCAGGGAGGTCTAAAACGTGGAGATCCGTCAAAATCTCGAGTTCGAATTTGTTGACGATTACAATACTTTCTCTTTGTATATACTTCGTATACGAGAAAGTAAAAAATCTGATGTTGGAATCTCGATTTCGCAACCTATCTACAGAGTTCGAGGGCGTCAGACGTCGATTTACGTTACAACGGAGTTCGAGGGCGTCAGACGTCGATTTACGATACAACGGAGTTCGAGGGCGTCAGACGTCAATTTACGTTACTGAGGAGTTCGAGGGCGTTAGACGTCGATTTACGTTACTGCGGATTTCGAGGGCGTCAGGCTTCTATTTACGTTACTGCAAAGTTCGAGGGTTTTCAGACGTCGATTTAAGTTACTAATAAAATGTCTTTTCCACTAGAATTTATTTATTTTTACTTTGCGGTTTACATACCCTAAGTAACTTGTTGAGGAGGGCAAAAGTTGCAGCTACGCAACTGGATCTGTGTAAAATTTTGGCCCAAATCCACCACAGGCTTGACTGTCTGTCGGTCTGTCTATTTGTGGGTATATAAGCACTATAACTAGGGTTGCCATACGTCCCATATATACGAGACTGCCACCGTATTTCACTACTCAGTCCCGTATCACTATTTGTCCCGTTTCTATCCCGTTTTTTTTCCCTAAACTCTGTCACAGGAGTGTTGTTAGAATCTGCCCCATAAGGGAGCACGGTCTGCCCGACAGGGGGGAGAAGGGTAATGAAATTGGTCTCAAATTTTCGCCAGATCTTTA
>BGPR01006922.1:60687-75636 GCA_013235015.1 Araneus ventricosus
GGAGCTGTTCAGTTTGTGTCATTTGAAATATACAAGACAGTAAGATATTGTTCCATGTTATATAGATGATACTGTTCAAAGATTTTTTTAAAATTACATGAATTATATTTTTTTACAATCGTTATATTTTTTGCTTTGCATTTGATTTAGTTTTGTTATTTAATATGAATTAAAAAGTTATTTATACAAATTAATAGCAAGTGATTATTAAGTGTTTTTTTTTCTTTCGTCTTTGTGTATTGTTAATATCTTGACTTATAATTAACAAAAAAACTAATATTTTTCTGATCATTTTATGTTTTCTAATACAAACATCTCTTAAGAGCTAGTATATTTAATTCTCTATTATGTAGATTTGTATGCTTTCTGCAATATTTAGAAGCTTGGCTTCAAAGACAGTGAATGCCCCAATAGTTCTTATTTTACCTCTTTTAAAATTTAAGGAAGATAACATTTCTTTTCTTAAAGATAGCATAATATGTTTGGGTTACTGTGCTTTTCTCTTTGTCTAATTTTTTTATGTGCATATTGTATTAGAGTAAAACTCAGGGTTAAATTTTACTCTACGGAGCTCACTTACTTCGTTCCTCTTAGGAACGCCAACTCTTTGCCGCCAAGATCGGAGAGGAGAGAACATTTGTTTTGGTTGCGCAATGATGATTTTAACGAGCGAGATGTGCGCATGCACGGAAATTGAACTTTTCATCGGTGTTTTGCGCATGGCGCGATATTATGATTCGTTTAGATTGGTTTGTTCCATTGATCTGTTTTGTGTGATTCGCCGATTCAATCGAATTTGTTTTGTCAGTTTGAATTTTGTCTGATTTTATAATTTTGTTATGTGCGCTTCGTACAGTTGTTGTTGAGTATGGCGTCGGTTCCCTTTCGACCTACCATCAGCTTCAGACAGTGGAAGCCAAAGTTGGTTTCCAGTGGTGTGTGGATCAGGGATTGATAGCAAGCGGATACCATATGTCCTAAGTGTAAACAGCAATTGGGCAATTAAAATAGATATGTGAAGTTTGAACTACACTTTTCTCGTTTTTGAACATTTTCATTCACTTTAGGTTCAGAACTCTGCATGTTATTCTGTGTTTTCGCCTCTCAATGAATAAGCAAAGCTACGAGTATCCCACTCTGTAGGAAGCAAAGCCACTGATGTTCTTTTAAGTTAAAAAAAATTGCCCGGTACACTCTTGAAATGCCGAAGGCATTGCGTGCTCAATCTGTCCTTTTCAAATGAAGCATGCACAGTAGAGCAATGAAAAGCGCACTGCGCATCCAAAACAGTATTTGGAGACAGCATATGAAATTGCGCCAAGAAAAATTGGCAAGAAGCAAGTAGGCACCGTAGAATAAAAGTTTGCCAAACTCTTCCATGAAATGAGATTTGATGATTTAAGAGGCTTAGTTTCTTATTTTATATTTTATTTGATTATAGATCTATCACAGAGCATTGCCATATTTCATGTGTCATGTTTATATTAAGTATAAATATTTTTTAAAAATCTTAAATCAAATACCATTTGCCTCTTAACTTTTTCTGCAGTGTAGCTGACAGAATTTGAAATTGCAGCACACCAACCAGTCCGTCTTGCTTTGTTCATTATTAACTGCTTATGATACATATATTTACACAAATAGTGTGAAGTCCAATTTTCTTTGTTTAGACATATAAGAATGAATATACCTTTTTAACAGCTCTTTCATTAAATTAACCATATAATGGTTCATTAATTTATGGTTTGAATCCCATCTTTCTTGGTGCTTTTGTTTAAATATCACATCAGCTAGTCATTAAAATAATTACTAGATTTAAATAAATAACTGCTAATAATTACTAGCTATAATTAAAGCTTTTAATTCTACAAATTCAGCATTTTTTCATTCTTTGAAGTGACCATTTGTGAACTTGACTGCGACAATGAATTTGATTGAATTCCTACTAACCATAATCTAACCCATATCAATATGAGGCTAGATAATGAACATTTAAAAGTATGGTATTTTTGCCTTATTATTTTGCGGGTGGGCATGATTTTTTGTATTTTTTTAAAGTTAAGCAGGTAAATTGAATTATTGCATACAACAGCAACTGGTGCATGTATCGATCACACAACTGTGATGACATTTTCCAAAGCATATTGGAAATTTTCAAGCTTGCAAATGTTAAATGATTTTGACAATGAGCTGCATATAAATCTGAGGTTTTTTTTCAACAAAATTTGCCATTTCTAAATCTTCAAAAACTGGAAAATCAGATTTTAAGTCTGCGTTGCTCACGAATTATCAATCGGTTATAGCAAGACAGTATTTGTAATCCATGATCTGTAGTTAACGTCTAGACAAGTGGTTGGCAAATTCATTAGTCAAAAGAACCAAAGGTTAGCAGTATGACAAATAAGATCATTTTTGGAAGACAAATTCTTTTTAAGAACCATGTTTTTAAAAGTCTGTTTAAACTAGCTACTAACATTAACTAAAACCAAATATTATAATAATTGTACATAGTTGAAATCGATTCGTGACAGAGCCGTGGTTTGCCAACCACTGGTCTAGACCAACATAAAATGCATTCATTATTTGAATAACACTTATATATTTTTCATTTAAAAACTGGGAAAGGTCTGAATTTGGAGTAGTAGAAAAAAAATTTATTTTAAAAGCCGATATTTGTAGGGAAATTGTAGCATCTATAGCTTTAAAAATTGTGAGTCGATTTACAGTGAAGATTTTATTTGTAATTTGTATTATTTAGTTTAAAGTTTGGATGAACTCATTTACTTGTATGTTATGCTCAATATTAATTATTATAGGCATTTTTATATATCACCTTAGATGAGAGAGGTTCCCAACCTTTGGTACGTGTACCCCTAGGGATATGCAAAGTATTAGTTGGGATGCACGAAATCAAAGTTAGTAATGGCGAAAACAAAAAAGCATAAGGAATTAAAAAAGTTACAGAATTTCATTTCCCCAAGTCAATACTTGCTTTTTAATAACTTTACTGCTTTTTATTTCCCCGAGTTAATACTTGCTATTTAATAACTTTACCACTTGAATAGTTTATTACTACGGAGTGTAATTTTTAGCTATCCTTATAGGTTAATGTGAAATTATTACAATGCTGGTTTCATTTGTATTGTTGTTGAACTAATGCTATTGTAAAAATGTGATAAATTGTAAAATAAAAAATAAGTCCAGCAAATGTTATTAATTCGAGTCATTTGACTTCTAAGCCGACCTAAGCCCTTAACATTAATGATAAAAACTTCTTTGCATAGATGGATAGTTGTTGGCGGTGTTGGCGAGGATGCGACAGTGAAGATATAATGATTAAACGAGGAGAAAAAGTTGAGAACTGCTACCTTAGATGATGAATTGTGGTTTAATGTTCAGTTAATTGATAGACTCTGACCTGTAACTTATTTATTTTTTGAAGAAGCAACCTTTGTGATAAAAATTGTGTTTTTATTAATATAAGAAACGATTACTATGATTTCAAAATTGGCTTAGTGATTTATAGAAGTTTTTATTTTTCATCTTTGTAATGGTTTTTAGTGGTATTCCATTAATGTGATTTTAATAAATTTTGTTTTTCTAAAAATTTTCAAGGTTTTATTTAATTGGGCTTTTATAATTTCAGTTTTTCAAGAACAACTTTGGTCAGTCTCATGTTCTTAAATTCTTTGCTGGGTCCTTAGCTGGTAAGATTTTTTTTTAAATATGCATTTTTTAACCCTCTAACTGGATTTGCTGGCATTTTTGTCATTTGTCTCTATACTCGTATTAATTCATACATTTTAGAAAAGTTCTTAGAGTTAAATTCTGGTTTTAAAGATTTTTATTTCCAATGGCAAGGCAAAAAGGTTACAAAAGAACTTGTAACAAAAACAGAAGACTGAAGGCATTGCCCCAACCGCGCTCTCGCTTCCCAATATCTCGACACCTCCATAAGTCCTTGAAGAGCCCCACATCAGAGCAAGTGGTCCTTTTCCATTACTTCTCCAGAATCACATAGTGGGCAAAAAGGTTCAGTAGAAACGCCTAAACGGTGTAGATAGGCAGCAAGGCAATCGTGTCCAGTGGTCAGGCTGAAGGCTGCAACTGCATCACGTCTAGGTTTGTCACGTATAGAAGAAGGGCTAACCCTCCTCCAACTTTTTAAAGCTGTACGAGTCTGAAGATCCCGCAAGGAATTAGATGTACACAAATTCTTCCGAAACAGTTTAATCTTCTAATAAGAAGTAGCTGTATTTGGATGTTGTAGTAAGTTGGCACCTGTTTTTGCTAGGAAGTTCGCTTGTTCATTACCCCAAAGACCACAATGGCCAGGCACCCATTGAAGAACGATTCTTTTTCCCTTTAGGGTTAGAGTTCTCAAAACTTCTTGGCAGTGGGAAATCTCGGGTGTCAATGGGAGTTCAAACAAGCTAATTGGCTAATGGCTGGCTGAGAGTCAGAGAGGAGGACTGCATTTTCAAATTTGTGATGGATAGCCAGTAATTGCTTTAATGCTATATGCAAGGCCACCACTTCACCATCAAAGGCGGTACCGATAAAGCCCGCATGGGTGTAAAAAGAAAAGAGGCCTGAAAAGACGCCAGCCTCTACATTAAAGTGGCAATCAAACTGGGAACCATCAGTAAAAATATGCAGCCAATCAGCAACTGGATATCTGGTCGCAATGGTCTCCAGGGCAAGACTTCTCAGGATACTTGGTGCAAAATTTTTTTTTTTTTTTTTTTTTTATATGGATGGTTTCCACTATATCCAACTTTACATCAACATTACTTACCTCCAAAGGGTTTCTAGGTTTCAACAGAGGTTGTATATCACCTGGAATTGCAAGATCTTTCCTATGTCCGGGACTTTCTTTTAAAGATTCTATTGCATAAAAAAAAACATGATTTATTCAATTTGGAATAAAAAAAAAAAAAAAATCCCGTTATTGGAGCCGAAAGTTATCAAAGTAATTGATAGTTTATAGGGTTAATACATTTTTTTGCAAATAATCTAAATCTTTTTATTTGCAAATATTTGTACAGTTTTAAATACTTATTTTAACAAATGTGCTTGGTTGTTTTTGCATGTAATTATGATCATTTTTAAAATTGTAGTTAGTAATAGAATACATTATAAAATCCAGCAAGTTCATTTAGTCACTTTTCTATATTTATACACTTACTATATTATTAATTTGGCACATATTTGTAAATTGTCTAACCTAAAATATTCTGGTTGTGTTAAAAATATTCTTTAACTTCCGAATATCAAACTTCATCGCTCTCTCAATTAAGTACGAAATATTTTTTCCAGATTCTTACATAAATGAATAAAAAATAGAAAAAATGCTCAATATTTTTGAAAGTTGCAATTATGAGTTTCTTATTGATTTATTTCGCAACTGGTTAATGTATTCATCAGTTGTAATTTGAATTCCTATTATTTTCATATTTCAGTTTCACTTTTTAAAAAATATTTATATGTTTTTACTTTCCTTTCATTTAAAGGCATTATTACTTTTTTTTGATATTCTAGTTTTCTAAATCAGTGTAATAGGTGTTTTAAACTAATGCAAAGTCCTTAAGGAACTAATGTTTGTGACTACAAACGCACACACACACACACACACACAAAAAAGGCTAGTGATGAATGTGCTGGGACATCTACCTTTTTTTATGGTGGGTTGAATAATCTCATTGTTTATTGCCTATCTACTTTTTATGTAATTGTGTGTATGCTGAGAATTTCTGTTATGTTTTTATAAATATAGCTACACTGAAATGAAATTTTATATGCAATATTCTTAAAGTATTTCTTTGCTTATTGATGAAACGAAGCGAGGTCTATATTTTAAGTCCAGCATTTGGCACTTTGTCTGTTGGTAAATTTGTTTGTTACGCGATTGCAACCAAATGCATTGTTCGATTTACTTCAAATTTGGCAGAAATATTTCTTAAATCAATAGAAAATGATGTATATATTATTTTAATTCGGCAATAAAATAATTATTTATTATATTTAATTATTATAGTAAAAGAGTGAGTGACAACTGAACATTTAGATAATGACATCAGAGTTGTAAATAAACACGGTTCGGTTATCGTTATCCGCATTTCGCTAAATAAATGTTATCTATTTTTATAATCTTTGGCTATATTTTAGTTCTAAATTTATATTTAAACTCGTTTACCATCTAAGCCATTTCTTTTATACCTTATATGGTGCAGTAACCAATTTAAAGAGCTTTAAAAATTTGCTTGTAATTGTTAAACCTAAATGGAATTATCAGACGCTTCTCGCCAAGATAATTTCGCCTGCCTTATAAATCGTCTGATCTTCTTAGCAGCGACAGCTTTTCGCTTATATATATTTTTTGGCCAAATTGTAATATTTATTGGCAAGTTATTTTGAGTTCCATCTTAGTTCTAATGAAATGAGTTGGAAAAAGTATTTTAATTTGATGCCTATTTAATAGTGAAATTTTCTCGACTTTTTTAAATAACTAATTTAGCGATTGAATTTTTCAATGTGATTTTTTGGCGCCATCTTTTTCAAAATATTTCATTATGCCCTAAAGATAAACGAAGTAAAAGAGCTAGAAATGTTTTGCTAATTCAGCAGATTGCGAACCATTTTATCCATTTTAACTCCAAATTTATCGCACCTTAAGAATTGTGCTAAACTGTGTATTTCCTCAAGAGTGAAATTATGATGTCGGGT
Source organism: Araneus ventricosus (assembly GCA_013235015.1). NCBI lineage: Eukaryota > Metazoa > Arthropoda > Arachnida > Araneae > Araneidae > Araneus > Araneus ventricosus. The sequence goes on from BGPR01006922.1 coordinate 67,414, forward strand.
GTCCCTGCAAACAATGCTGTCTTCACAATGAATAACATTTTTTAAGCGTTTTAAAAAATGCAATGAAGAGAAAATCTTAGATTTTTTTATTTTGGGGGGGGGGCCAAGGTCTACTGTTCACAGAATTACTAGTATTAATTCTATATTTAATATTACTGTATCATAACTCATTTATTTAATCATATATTCCTTTTTATAAAGTATTTATTGATCATTAACAAATTGAAAAGTAATTTATAATTAAATCTTATTAAGCAATTTTGTTCAAAAAGACCATGATTGTATTCTTATTTAATGTCATATTTATTTCTCTTGTCATGCGTGAAGATCAACATGCAAAACTTGATGAATTTGAATAAGTTTTTGTTTTAAGGCGTAACAGCTGTCATGATGACTTATCCACTGGATGTAGTTCGAGCTCGCCTTGCCTTTCAAGTGACTGGAGAGCATGTGTATTCTGGAATTTATGACACGCTCTCATGCATATTCAGAACAGTGAGTATTCAGTCTATGATGTAAATACTGAGTTTCAGTTGAATTTTTGGTATTTTCTTTTGTGAACCATCAGAGCCGCATTTGCAAATTTTTATGTCCTAGGTCATCGAAACACCCAATTCTGCAGCATCTCCCCACTCAGAGTTGTTTTAGAATTATCAGTTTAATATACGATGGATGCGAGAAACAACAATAAATATCTTTTGCATTTCAATTTATTTCTGGCCAGAGACTTGATTGTTATTTATTTCTAAGCATGGTTATTTTACGAAACAATTGTATTTGCTTGTTAAAGCAGCCACCAAGCTTACCTGATGACCCCGGATTTCGCCAAGCTTTTAAGTTCAGTGTTCTAGCGAAGTTGCTATGTTCCGGCTTCTGCGGTTAGCAAAGTCGTAGGATGTTTTTTCATGTTAAAAGAATCTGCCCGGTTCCCACTTAGCTTGAATCACCAAAAAACATGTAACATTTTTCAAAAACCAATTCGAATTTAAGAACAAAAGCAACATGTAAATTTGCGAGCAAAAAAGTGACATGACTACAGGACTACACATTTTTATAGGGCTGCAAATGTTTTTGGCAAGATTTTACCACCATCTTAGCAATATATCTCGGTTGCTTGGGGATTCAATCTCGGTGGCCGCTTTCGCAAGCACCAAAACAATTGATGATTACAAAGATTGTAGTAGTAAATAATTGTTATCTGTGTACTTACTTCTGCAATACCACCCGATCTTTGGTAACTAGCTAAATTAATTTCTGCTATTGTTTTATGTTATTAGTTATTGAATTCTATTTAAGTGATAAGTATAACCTTTTTGTATTTAACTATTGGTAATACACCTTTTTATATTTCTATATTTTTATGTGGTAAAATTGATGTTAACATTGTTAAAAATAAGAATCTGTTAAGTGTTATTATATTATTCAAACTAATAATATAATATTAATAAAATAGTAAATATATTAATTCTGTAATTATTATTATAATAATAAAATTAATGTTATAATTAATTCATGTTGGGATTTTATGTAATTTATAATTTATTTTATATTTAATCTAATAATGAAACATTAATTCTGTAATTATAATATTAATAAATTAGTGAATCTGTTAAATGTTTAGTTCATCAACATTCATAATTAGCCCTATTTTAAAAATTGAAGCTATCTGCCAATGTAAATGAATAATGTATGGTGAGAAAAAAATAAATTGTTGATTGCAGAAATCACACTAGTCGATAACATCTGGGAGCTTCAAAAAAAAAAACAGATCAATTTTTAAAATGAATGATTAAAATTGTTTTTTTTGCCTAATTGCTTTTATATACCTATAATTTGTCTTTATTTGATTCTTGCTATTTCTTCTCTCCTTATGTAAAACAGCATAACACAATTTTGAAAAAAAAATTGACTTATGTGATTTGTTGTAATCAGCGATTTAATTAATCTGAGGTTACTCTGCTAATCCTCCTGAGTAATTTTGGGCCAAGTTCATAGATGGAGATAAAATCTCTTCTTAAATAACCTTTAGATGCATGTTACACTCATTTTCCTTTATTACAATGAATTATGAAATTTCTTATTCTATATAGTTTAAAAAATTTCAGCTTAATTCATTGTATATTTGAAATTCTATTTATTGTAAGGTATTTATTGAATTAAAATTATTCAAAAATCGGTAATTTTTCATATTTTATATTGCTGTATGTGTAGTAATTTGAAAATTTTTACTGGAAGAAGGAACTTCAGAATAAGAAATAAGTACTTCAGTTTGTACTTGCTGTTGTTAAAAATATTTGTTCTTACAGCATGGTATTAACTAAATAAATATTTCATAATTTCTTTATTTAATTCATGACTTATTTACTTAATGAATCACTATAATTGATTGTTCTTATTGACATTAATATTACACTGTAAGTTTATAAAAACTAATATTACTTTTATTTATAAATTAAATTTTCCATTGATTTTTATTTGCTTTCATCTGAATTTTTCTTTTTAAGATTTTCTAATTATTTTTGTTATTATTAAACACATCTATTTTCTTATTGTTTTTGTATAGGAAGGAGGTTTGAGAGCCTTGTATAAGGGGTTATCGCCAACTGTTCTCGGCATGATACCCTATGCTGGTAAGAAGTTTTTCCATGCAATATTTTGAGTATATAATTATTTTGCTCGATCTTGTTAACACCCAACTTATTTTAAAACATAGATTTAATCAAATTTCTTTTAACTTGCCTTAAAAGCACCAAGATTAAGGTGGCAGTGAAATAAAATTAAATTCTAAAAAAATAAATAAAAATTACTGAAAAATCTATAGAAAATCATTTAAGAAACTTTTTTATAGATGCATATTAATGATAATGTAGTATTATAGATAAATATAGTAAAATATCAAAAAATTATTACTTTCGGATTCCTTGGATTACATTACCTCAAAAGTAATGAAAAATATTCAGAATGACCACGCTTTGATTTCAAAATCGGGCCAGTTGGTGGTATTGCCAGATTTGTTATATGCCAGTTAAAAATTGTTTGGGAAAACATATTGACTTGTTAGACAAAAAAAGGGTTCAATTCAGCCACAGAATGGGGCATGAATGGGTTAATGTTAACCCTTTCTTTATAAGGGCATTTTTTTTTCTAGTAGTGATATTATGATATAATTTTGGTACTGAGATTAAAAAAAGAAATTCATTGAACTTATTGGATGGCATTTTTTTACTTAATGTTATTAATTAATAATTAAATAAAAGGTCAAGACACTTCATTATGGTTTGAGAGAAGAAACTAGAACATTTAGGTTTTTGTTTCATAGAAAAATTTAGCGAGAACTTAGCCAACCTTAAAAATGCATTTAAAAATTGATGAGTTTGGTGGGAAGTATATTCCCACGGCCTTAGAAAGGGTTAAATTGGTTTCACTTCACAGAGACTCAAATATTAAAGTAATGATAAATTTCAATTTTCATCATTGTTTGCATTCAAGTTTTCAGAAAAATTGTATACAGCTCTTCTTATTTGCACATGTTTCATGTTTAAAAAAATACTACTTTTAAAGATATGTGTACATTACAGTGCTCTGTTATTAGATATTTACGTGTTCAAACAATTTGTGCTTAGAGAATAGAATCGCAAGAATTTGAATAGCTGTTTATTATATGATTGTTCACACACATAGTGGATTTTAAAATTGCATCCCTAATCTTGAAAACTTATGTTAAAAGTATTAAATTCCCTTGTAATTTTAAAGTAATGATAAATCATAAAAAAAAAAATAATGATAATTGTAAAAGCACATAAAACTCTTTTTTTTTTTTTTTCCCTTGTATCTGCATGTGTTTTGTACATTTCAATTGATTTACGGATTGTTAAAGTTGGTAAAAATTATCTAGCTTCTTCTCATAATGCTTATTAATTTGGGGATTAATTTCTGCATTGAGTAATGCATTTGCTGATACTGCAAGTAAAAAAATTCTTTCGGAATTTTTAGATACTTATATGATAATTGAATACGGTTCATAAAATGATCTTACCAAAGGTATTGTATGTTTGGTACCTTCATTTTTTTTAATTTATTGGGTGGGGGAATCAACTAATTCATTTGCTTTCAGTTATGCTGATATCATTAATAGATACAGCAGTTTTATTAATGTATATTTGTTTATAAAATTCCAACTATTGTTGCTTTCCAAAATCGTGAGTTTTTGGAATTGTTCGGTTTAAAGTCTTAAAATGCTCTTTCTTTTGCAGGTCTATCGTTTTATGTGTTTGAGCGGTTGAAGTTCTTTTGCCTCGAGTACATCCCAAATGTTACTGGAAGACCCCATTCGGGTAGCAGTGGTGGCGTCGTTTTAACAGTACCTGCCAAACTGCTGTGTGGAGGCTTGGCAGGAGCAGTTGCACAGACAGTCTCGTAAGTAACCCCCCCCCCCTCTCCATTTTACTTTTCTCTTTTTGAATCCTAGTAGTAGTAAAAGTATGTGTGTGTTTATTTAATTTTTTTCTCAAGACGTCACATTCTTAATTCAATGCATCTCTCGTTCTTTTTAACCCTTCATCGTTCATAGGTTTTGCAGTGAAACCACACATTGAGCATTTTTTTTTACTGCGCATGGACGTAATTTTTCTTTCATAATATAAGAGCCGGATATATAGGCCAACTTATACAATAACAGTTCAGTACTGTTAGTATTCTCAAAGATATCAGCATTGCAAGAGCTAAATTGCTTCCATTCTCTAGGAGAAACAAAATAATGAGGGTTCTTGCACAGATTGATATTTTTTTAAAGTTGAATCTTTGAAAGTAATATTGAATTTTATGAATGGTGAATATCACGAATACTCATGTATACTTATAAATTACATAATTGAAATTTTATTTCGATAACTTATTTGGAGGGGAAAAAAACCCTTCAACATTCATTGATTTTTGCAGTGAAACCACACATTGGGCATTTTTTTTACTGCACATGGGCATAATTTTTTTTTCATAATTTAAGAGCCAGATATATAGGCCAACTTATACAAAAATTCCAGTTCAATACCGTTAGTATTCACAAAGATAATTGGCATTGCAAGAGCTAAATTGCTTTCAATCTCTAGGAGAAACAAAATTATGAGGTTTCTTGCACAAATTGATATTTTTTAAGATTGAATCTTTGAAAGTAATATTGAATTTTATGAATCATGAATACTCACGTATACTTATAAATTAAATACATAATTGAAATTCTATTTCAATGATAACTTATTCGAAGGAAAAAGAAAAAAAAAAAACCTTTAATGTTCTTTGGTTTCATTGTGAATCCACACATTTCTTGAAAATAAAAAATGCTAATTTTTTTTTCTTTTACATATTTACGATCAGATACATCTCTAGTACTCATTTTTGATATAAATTCAATAATTTTTCTAAATGAAGCATGTAGTGAACTGTGAAGGGTTAATTTGCAACTTTTAAATTTTCCTTCAATTTTTGATGTAAATTTTGTCTATTTTCTGCTGGAATGTTCTCCCGGAGAGTCAACTGGCACCATAAGACCTGAAGGTTGAGTCGGCTCTCCTGGGTATTGAATGAATGAGTGTTGTTATTTTCATTGAGTGAATTACTTATTTCAGATATCCACTGGATGTTGCTCGGAGGAAGATGCAGCTGAGTATGATGAGGCCGGAGACTCATAGATTTGGGTAAGTTTTGAAATGTGTTGCAAAACGCAGCTGAATGCTGTCTGATTTCCACTGAATAGTCAGTCGGCTGTAATATTCAGTATTTGCAAGTCATTTTTTGAAATTACTTCTAATAGTGATAGAACTGAAAAATGGTGCTATGGGTTCAGTGTTCAAGTGGATCATCTCCATAAGATTCATTTCTAATAACTCTTAAGTTGATTATCTGTATTTAAAATAGCAGTGGACTTGCAATTGTTATCTGCTGTCTGATGCATACAAATCAAACCATGGACACGAGTCATTATTACACAGAAAATATAACATTTCTAAATACCATGGCAGTGTTAGGGCAAAACATTCATTTGGTTCACTTTAATTCAGTATTTTGAGCTCTATTGTTGTGAGAATATATTACACTACTGTGGCAGTACTTGTGTAAAATGCAGGGGTGGCGCCAGACGGGGACCCCCCTCGTCGGGAAAATTTTTTTTACGGGGTATTCAACTGTAGTTGATAAATAAAAATTTGAGGCCAATTTCATTGCACTCGTCGCCCCATACAACAGGTCATGCCCCCTGGGGGGGCAAGCGGGGCCCCCCCCCCCTTCCCGTAGGCCAAACTCTATCGCCATTCCTGGCAAAATGGGCACAAAAAATATGACTTTCCCACTTTAACTCTAAACACTCCATGTCTAAATGTATTTTTGGGGAACAATAAAAAAAAATAATCAGTGTTAAAACATTGCTTTTAATCTATATCAAACCAAACACAAGTCATGCTGGCTCTTTTTTTCAATGAGGAATTGTATATTTGAAAATGTCCAGAAATTAAATTGAAACTGGGGCTCTAATAAAAAATCACTGGAGACAAAGGTGTGGTAAAAAAATGAAAATATGTTTTAATGTAATGGTGGGGAATAAATTAGCATCTTTCAGTTTTTATTAAATCTTCATACAAATTTACCTACATTTACAATTGCCTATATCATAGGAATTTACTACAGTTAGCTTTCTTTTAAAATTGGGTTAGAGCAGAGGTTCCCAACCTGTGGTATGCGTATCCCTGGGGATAAATGAACTCAAAGTCGGTAATGGCGATCACAAGAAAATATATAGGATTAAAAATATTGCAGAATTTTTTTCTCTAAGTTCATGTGAAAGTGAGGGAAGTCCTAACGCCTATCCTCAAAATCAGGAAAAAAGAAAGTGTATTTTTTAGGTATCCTTATAAGTTCATTCGAAATTATTGCAATACTGGTATCATTTGTTTTGGAATTGAACTATACAGGGTGTTTGCAAATTAGTTGGGTAAAAAAAATGTTTTTTTATGCCTATTTTTTTGGTCAAACATGACAGTGAACAGAATTGTAACATAGTGAAACACACAAAGTTTACTTTTTTCACAAATGTTCGATGTAGCACTCTCCAAATGTCCCATCGGTTAATTAGTTCTTGCCAGATGTTGGTGAGCACGTTTGCATCAATCGAACCAAGTGCAATGGTGATTAGTGATTTCAATTCCGGAATGGATTTCTGAAGTGGCGGATGATAAACCTGGTCTTTCACAAAACCCCATACACTGAAGTCGAGTGGTGTAAGATCTGGTGATCGTACAGGCCATGGAATAACACTTCCATGACCAATCCAAATTGGCATTGAGGTTAGAAGTCGCCTCATTGTGGAAGTTACATGGTACGCCATCTTTTAGAAAGATGGTACCTTCAGGCATTGTTTCCTTCAGGATTGGCATCAGGTAAATCTGAAACATGTCCAGGTATACGAATCCAGTAAGTTTTTTCAGCAAAGAAGAATGGACCAAACCCATTAGAAGAACTTGCGGCACAAAACACGTTTACCTTGGGACTATCCCTTTCACGCTCGTAGATGGCATGAAGATTTTCTGATCCCCTTATTCTGATGTTGCAGATAAATGAGCCACATTGTGACATCTATCCACAAACTTGAGATACACTAACACTAGTCTGCATTTCAACCGGTAACTTAAGATTAAGATTTCGCACATTATTCACTTACGAAATTGCCCAACTAATTTGTGAACACCCTGTATAATATTATTGTAAAAATGGAATGAAATTATAATCAAAAATAAGTCCTACAAATGTTATTAATTAGTCGTTTTACTCTTAAGATGACTTAAGCCCTTAACATTATTGATAAAAACTTCTTTCCATAGATAGATGGCTAGAGGGGAGGGGGTATGATGGAAGGGGTTGTACTGCACTAAGAATTAACTGACTTTTTATTTTAAAAAAAAAACACTTTTATTTTAACATAATTTTCACCAAAAACCATTCATTCGCTGGAACTATATACATCAGTCGTTATATAATACAATTTTTAATTCTTAAAAACAGCTAACATCTTTTATCCTGCTTTGCTAAGCAACACTCGCAAGACAAATATCGTACTGCCACACTAAAAAGTTTTAGAAATAACTATATTTTTGTAACAAATATCACAGGGTACATGAGGGAAAAAAGTTTGTAATGCAGAAGGTTTAGTAAAGTTTAAAGGTTAGAAAAGTTTGTAAG
>BGPR01006923.1:0-52891 GCA_013235015.1 Araneus ventricosus
GTTGACGAAACATGAACAAGCATAGATATATGATGAACATGTCTGAGCCATTTACGATATAATGTGAAAAGTATTTGAAAATTTTAAAGAAAATTTTTCAATAACCGCAATTTTGTTCAATATTTCTCTTTCCAATGTCAAACAAAAATTATAAATGTTTGTGTATAGAAATGAAAAAGCTTTCCTTCGTAGACTGCAATATTAGCTATGTATAATTAGTATAAAACATGATGTATTGTATTACGGTAACATTATTTCTTGTTAGATAATAAATACTTTTTCTGCTTTCTTTCGGTTCGCAAATTTTTTTGGAAAAGAAATACGTTTGAGAAAAAAAAAATGTCTAGAACACTTAACGCTTTCAGGTATAGTATTTCTATACAACACAATGACGTAAAATACATAGAAAGAAGATTTACATTTTTCGTTATCGTTTAATGAATGCAGTACCCTCTAATAATTCTTTTCTTATGATAAAAATTATCATTTTTTTTTTTTTATTTTACGCCTTTGAGCAGCAAAGAGAAAGAAATAAAATATTCATTATTTTACCCAAAAGCTTTACTTTTCATGGAGTATTTTAAAAATATTCTTAAACTCAGTGCAAAAAAAACAACTTTCAACAAATGTGGTTACCAATTTTTAGTTCTTTCCATTCACAAAAAACGTAGCTAAACAAAGAAACTTTCATAACAACAAAGCAACGCTTACGTCGATAATTTCAAACAACTTCTTCTTTCAAAAGAAACTTTAAAGTTTTTGCTTAAATCTTAAGATAGAATACTAATGGATTTTTTTGTCGAATATTATGTTGAACATCTTTAAGTGGATTTCAGTGCTTAGTCACCCAAAAGTGAACCAGAACTAAACTCTGTCATTAGTACCCCCAAAATATGTGTTCACATTGAAAAACACTTACCAGTATTATTAAAAAGATGTATTATATTTTCAGACATGAAATTAATTATATGAATTGTAGAATCCTTGAATTACACGACATTTTATGATTCCAGTTAATTATTCGAAGAATTTTTCATATTATATAATTAAATATTTTACATTAAAATGATACTTTCTCATAAATAATGTCTCAATGAATCTTCGTGATTTCAGCTACTCGCCAAACGATAATTCTCGTTTGATATTCTAAAGCAAAGTGAACGTGTTAAGTGTTAAATTCTCAGGATTATTTCTCAGCGTCTAGATTAATTATAGATCGCTTTTTGACAATATCTTCGGTGGTAACTTTTACCTAACCATACAAAAGAAATGTGATATACCACGCATTCTAAAGATATTTGAGGACGAAGAATGGTTCTTCCAACGGGATGGAGATAATCCACATTGAAATCCCGACGTGAGCACCAGTTGGGACGAAATTCTAATGCTCAGACCTTACCGCCAGAGCATCGCAGTCCTGAGGGTTCGAAGTTCGAGACCCGATTCCGCCGAAGAAACCACCATGCAAGCGGGTCTAGTCCTTCACGCTAAATCCTTCGAAGCCGTATCTTCTCCCTTTGGTGTGGCGTAGAAGTTTGGAGAGGGGGTGCCGACTCATATCTCGTCTTCGTCATTTGGCCACGGTTCAAAATTGCGAGGACCATCCCAAAATAGCCCTAGTGTTGCTGCAAAACGGGATTAAATATAGCTAAACTAAACATCTTCCAGTTAGAAAGAGGAGGTACTGTCCTACCGCCACGAGAAAAACCCTGAACAGAGTTGCCTCACATAGACGAGTCGAAGAAAGGAGGGATACGGGTATAAAATCAACCGCAACATTTGGCAACTAAGCGCACTTCATTAGACGAGGAATCCGTTTTCGACCGAAGTACAAAGCGAAATGAAACTTCCGCGGTTCTCTCAGCGCCGAATGAAATAAAACCCTTTCCTTCACCCCTAAAATGTAGTGGAATATTCCGTTTCCATAACAACCGCCACCGCCATGTCTGGTGTCTGGGGTTTGTCTCGTGGCGGTAGGCCTTAGGATCCACTCCATGATTCGATTTATTTTCGTGTTGGTATATGAAACATAATGTTTATAGCTCAAGGGCAGCTACTATCAACGAATTCAGAGCAGCTGTTGAAAAAGAATGCGCTTAAATACGAAATGATTTGATTTATATTGCCAATAGTGCTTTTGAAAAACGTCCAATGGTTTGAACTCATGTGATATCTCCCAATATTCTACATTTTTATAAATTAATTTGTACTTTTAAGCTTTCATGGATGCAATTTACGTCTTACTAGCCGACTTCGGAGACCTGATGGTTGGCACTTATTAGGGCTTATAACTTAAAATGATTCAGTTATATAAAAAAAATGCAACGTATGCATGATGTTTGAAATAGTTGTTATTGTTTATTTAATGTTAATAATTTGGAAATAAAGCTATTTATCCGACGAAGTTATTTCCGCTCTGATTTTTTTTAACGTAATAAACTGTCATTTTTGTAAAAAAAACATCTGAAAACTCAAACAAATGACTATCATGAATTAAGAATAATATCATGAAAAAAAATTATTTTTGGTTTATTTTTTTAGATAAAATAATTAGATCCAAAATCAAAAATGAAATAGAGATGCATCCAATACGAAATAGTAAAAAAAAAAAATATTTTCTAGATGCATAATTTTCCGATTCGTAAATGAAATTTTAGATAACAGCAAATGAATGCAGTTTTTTGTTGCTTATGCTCAAATATTAATTTCAAATTTTTGTTACAATTTGAAATTCCCTTTAATTTTGATAAAATGGTATAAGAATGGTATAAGTCTTTAAAACATCATTAATCATATGCAATCAGGAAATATTGTAAATACGTTTATAACAACGAAAAGCTATTTCAATTCTTTGTTAATTTGATGTTTCATTATCTGTTTCGCTCTGATTGTGGTATTCTAATTGAGTTTGTTGAAGGATTGGTAAAGCATGTATAATTTGAAACAGGAATAAATGTTTGATAAAATTCCGCAAAAAAAGTTGCATAGGATAAAGTTTAACATCAGAGGAAAGGTCACTTTTCACATTTCAAAATGGAATAGAAGCTCTGAAAGATGCAAGAATTTAAGTTCAGTATATTTTACTGAGTGTTTTGTTTGAACTTTGTAAACTGTCTCTATCGTTTCCCTATTCACGAAGTAAAATGTCAGCAGTCACGCAGAAATAAAAATGCAGAGATGAGTTTCTAGTCTCTGTGGTATGCCATAAAGTAACTGGACCGTTTCACGGCGAAAGAAGAGCTCCATTTGCGGTTTATCTCTAAATAAAAGGAATTGTGCAAATAAAAGAAGGACCCGCAAAAAATATCATCGTATCTTTATGGGTGTAGATAATTCCTCACATTTGGTTAATACACGCATTCAAAGAAGGATGTTTATAGACATAGTATTTAATACTCTGATAGCTGTTCTTTATACTGAAGCAAAATAATAATAAAAAAATTGACGGAGGCTGTCATTTTCAAACAGCCGCTGATGTTAAAGGCGTAGAACTACTTTACTCCCATGACTCTCTTGTTCCTCGAAACTTCTCGGGTTCTTTTCGTTACGCGCGATACTCTTTCTTTTCTCGAAGTTACTCGTGATTCTCTTTTGTTTGTCGAAGTTATTTTCAATTATCTTTTATTTCTCTGAAATACTAATGTACGGAAAATTAGCGAAATAAAATCAAACTAAGGTTACAATGAAAGTTGTTTTATTTCTTAATAAAATATATTACATTTTCAATTCTTTCGTTCTGAATTCTTCAATGGTGCGTGGATATGTTATAATTCTGTATGGGATCGGACGATGATACGAAAAGTAACATACATAATTTAATAAGTCGGGACTAATGTTTCTTGTAGAAGGTGAGTCAATATATGAATTCCTCAACAAAAGTTTTCACTCAATCACGAAAGCTCGCTCGCGGAAACGGGGCCAGCGAGAGCGTCAGTCAATTGTGTGCGCACCTCATGGGTGTGACGTCACCAATTCATGCGTATTTTTGCCCGAATTTGCGGCTCAGTAGTCGCTGAACTACAATTACGATTTTCAAATATTTTTTCTAACTTCTGTTGTTACCATTTCTCTCTAAAATAAGACATTAGTTATGTTTTTAACACATGTAGTTAACGAGATATACAGGATCTCCCATACAACGTTTTTCGTGGCGTTTTGGCGTGTGAATCAAATTCCTTCCTGAGACCCCAATGGGAGTAACGTAGTCGTGCGCTAAAAGCCATAGGCGTGACAAAGCTTTAATGATTAAAAAATATATTTTTCATTTATATTATGCCAAAATGCAGTTATTTGGGTTTTTTATGGAATGCAGAAACCAGTTCAAACAGAAAATAGAAAATTACAGTTATCAGTTTAGTTTAAAGTGAATTTTCTTTGAAATTCAAGGTATTGATGACATTTGGTGTTGAATTATAAAAAAAAAGAGTTTTAGAAACTCAAAATAATTATATTAAGTAAATCGAATCCATAAACTACATGTTTGATACATTGATAGTTGGAAATACAACAACATTAACCATCCTGAGAAAATTACAAAAAAAACCATCAATTGTTCGAAATGTATTTAAAACTACCAGAAGACCCATTAAATAACCAAGAAAGAAATGAGTATAGTTAAATCTGTTGTACGAAATTTGATAATCCAAGTTCATATATTTCGTATATATTTATATCCCCTTTCTTTGTTCAGATCCCTCCCTAGATTTGAGAAATTTATTAATCGGTTTCATCTCAATTCTACAAGAAAACTAACAGAACTTCGCCAGGTTTTGTTCAGATACCATACAAAATATACAATTTGTTAACCTTTTTCCCCAATTTTGAACTGTTTAATTCTATAGAGAGATCAAAACAGTTTCCATTAAGGAATAGTCTCCCCGATAAACTTATGGATAGATAAATAAAATTTATTAACTATACTATGTTAATATTAATTAACAAAAGTTGTGGAGAATGAAACATTTCTGAGAATAATTGGAAATCAGAACAGTGTACTGTGTTGCTTAAAATATGTTACCATTCAAAAATCTGAAAACTTTGAAAGCAGTTACAGCACTTTTATTAAAAGTAGAATTAACTGTAACTCATATTCATGAATGTTTGATTTTGGTCATAAGTTTTACTACTACAACCATTTGAAAAGAGTAGACATAATTACCTCTATATAAACGTTTATTTTAAATAAAAATTAAATAATATAAGAGTTTACACAAAGCTTGTAGTAAAAAAAAGTGTAGGTAAAGTAAACTCTGTATCAACTTAATATCATTTTTTATTCGCAAACTTGTTGAAACTAATAATGTGGAAGGAAGTAAAAGTGAGAGAGTTTTATTTCGATATTCGATTAAGATTAAGTGATATAAAATAGTGTATTAAAAATTTAATTTTCACATTGCCAAAGAATCTCTACTAATAATAAAGGAGAATGTGCGTGTGTCTGTGCGTTGGCTCTCTACAGGACAGGCCGCTCGACTTAGAGCGACGAAATTTGGCGTAAATAAATTTTGGAGAGTGAGGATTTGTACCTCGGAGCTAATTTTTTGAAATTGCAGTAAGAAATTTAATTAATATAAAATTAAGCTAAATTTTGGCGTTTTTCCTAAATAACTTCCGAAATTATTACAGCACAAAAATTATTTTTATACCACCTAAAAATTGTAAAAATATATCTTTCCAATGATATGAATTAAGTTGTCTGATGATTTTTTCTCTAATTTTAAAAATATATTTTGGCATAATTTACAACAATACTTTTTATTATTGGACCGCATTTCAGCCCGTTCTCATTGTTTAAACAAATATATAATTGCTCGTTTCTTTTCCATTGTTGAAAGCTAAGAAAATACCTAACTGGATTTTACTTTCTTCTTTTATTTTATCAATTTTTCTGTGAAATATGTAATGGAAGTCCTCAAGATAGTAAGTATATAATGAAATAATCAAGTTACCTGTAAGATTACGCTGCTGTATTTTAATTCCTTTTATCAGCGTGTTTTAAGCCAATTAGCATGCTGCTGGACGCGAAATGTGCCGCGGCAATTTAATGTTGAAATCAAATGCGTATTTAACGTCAATCTAGACAACGAACATAACATGTGCAAGGCTACAAAAAGATCGCGGGTTCAATGTGTGTAGCAAGTTTAAAACTAATTTATTAAGGGAACGATGAATATAAATTTATGCATAAGAGACTCAGCTGTATTTTTTTTCCTAGGGGCGGCTTTTATTAAAATAATTAGAATCCTTATTCATTACCTTTTACATCTGAATGAAAACATGCAATTAAATATTACTAGGAACTGTGAGGCTGTTTGTAACAATGAAAATTATTGTTGCAAGTTATGCATAGACATATTTTTAAAAAATGGCCACAATTAAGAAGAAAAAACTCGACAACTAAATTGATATCATTCAAAAAAGTATTTTTCAATTTTAAGATGGTGTGAACGCCATTAATTATATCACATTTTACGATGCTGTCTCGGAAAAACGTCAAAATTCCGCTTAATACTGTAGGCGGTCATCAAGAAGTCTTAGTGTTGGGTTCCATATAAATAATACACAGTTCATTAATCTAAATGGCTATATTATCAGGATTAAGTTTACATTTTGAAGAATCATTGTTCACAATTAAAGGTATTTACAAATGAAATAGTTCGTCATAAATAGGCTTTTGTATGTCCCATCGTCGTCTTTATTCTTTGTCAGAAAAAAAACCCACTTCGTTCATGCGTCTCGTACCGCCTCGTCGTCTTCTGCTGTTCTCGGCATCTTGATACTCTGACGTCACTGGCGATGACAGCGCCATCTACAGGTACTCGGCTGCGGCTGGTGGCCCACAATACCTAATTAATTAAATATCTCAATAAAATTTCATAAATCCGGATTATACAATCCCACCCTTCAAAGTATATTTCACCAACTTTCGTAGCTCTAGGTACAACGTCCTATTTTTAGGACAGTCGAGAATGGATGGAAAAATTACCTTCTAGATAATTTCTTTTGACAATGCTTTTTTACTGGTTTAAAAGTATGTAATGTTATTTCAATAAATTTATATCTATGTTTTTCTTGGAGTTCAAAGTTTTTATAAAACATTCGTGCTGAAAAAGGAAAAGAAAAATTGTGCAAAAATCGCAATTTCAAAAATTTAATAAAAATATTCCACATTAATTTAAACTTGAGATAAATTCAAATATGGAGTTAGATTACTTTTTAATAATAAATAGTGTTTACTTTTTACTAAAATATTCAAGATAATTCATATAACGGCCACTTACACGTGATGCCCTATTTTAGGACGATGAGGAAATATGGGTTAAGTGAATATTTTATGCCACTCGTCAAGTGAATTCTTTTGCTAAAAGTTTCATTTCTGATACTTTCTGGAAGTTTATTGATCCAAGGCAAATTTCATTCTACAATGATACAATAAATTTATAATTGAAATTAAACAACTAAAATATCTAAATCATAATATGTTTCGTTTTGACAACTGAAATCATTAAATTAAAAATAAACTCTAATAACCTTGAAAAATTTAGAATCATTACGCATGAGTTCTTTATATATATTTCAGCTATATTTTATAAAAGAATATACAGAATAAAAAGACCCCGAGAAGAGATCGAAGCATTATTCATTTTGGTCAGCAATGAACCGAGAACACTGTTAACACAGAGGAAATCGCATTCGTTTGCTTTATCGTGTATTTCCAGAATTTCATGAAGAATCTTGATCCTTTTTTATAAAGAAATAGATATTTATTGACGATTTCCACCGCACAGACATTTAACACAAACACTCAATAACTCATAATACATTAATTCGCATCGAATTCCATCTTAATCACTTTTTCTTCTTCTTCGTTGCTAGGCAACGTTCGCTCAGACAAAAGAAAATATGCCACTCTACGGTGCCACTCTAATTTTATAACATTTAGAAAATAATTGATACCAAACGATTTTTGTAATGAATTTCTTTGACGGCCAAACGATATTTTTAAATTAATAATAATCGTTTGACTATAATTTCTTTTATGGCCAAACGATTTTTTTATCTAATTAATTAATTTTGTTAAATATTTTAATAATTCTCTTGGAATTCTACAAACATATACTTTTTTATTTGTTATAAATAGCACAGCTCCAAAACTGCAGACGATACTCGCCAAACTGTTAAGGCGCAAAGCCACACGCATTAGAATTCCCCTATCTTTAGCACGTTCCTCTTCTGCAAATGTTTGTTTTTCTGGGTGAGAATCTTTCTTTTAACGAGAAGCGAGAAACTTTTCGGTGGAGGCGTTACGATTCAACCTTCAGCCATCTTTGCCTTCGTTCCTTTTGGAATAAGGTTCTGTTTTTATCTTCGAAACTCTGAAGGTAGGATCTTATTTAAGTCTCTGAGAGAGATTCAATAATCAACACGATACTGCGGTATTCAGGAAGCTGCAGTATCAACAGAAGTTGGTGGTAGTTTATCACAGAAGATTGGAGTTGTTTGCCGACAAGTAGTCATTTTTAAAATGAAAAAAAGTATTTAATGGAATGAAGTGTTTATATAAAGTCATGCTTTTCTTGAAATGTCTTCTTAGAAAACATAGCTAACTTAAAGATACTTTTGTGTAGATATGAAATATTTATTTCTATTGCATTTAAATTTAAAAGATCGTTCCGTAATAGATTAATAATATGTTTTATTATTCATGAAGTTATTTCTTATTATAGCATGAAATAAAATCTTACTAATGGGTAATCTAACTGATAAACATTTAAATTTTTAAATTCTTCTTTCCTCAATTTAACCCCTTAACTGGCTTGTACTTGCATCGAATTATTTCAATTTTAAAATTATAAACTAAAACAAAGCCATTCACAGACATCTTAACGCGATTCAAAAATTAAGTGGTATTCGTAACTATTTTAAGTGTCCTTTAGGTTCTGAGTTGAATGAAAATGACATCGGATTCGCAAAATAGAAGGTGCCATTAAATTAGATAGTTTAGGAAACAAACCAGTTAAGGTGTTAAAAACTTTAAATTAACATTTTCTTCATTTAATTTTTATCAGAACGGTTTTAATTAACGTTTCTCTCATTTTAATTTCATTTCATCGCTTAAAATTACATTCAACTAGTATTTTCTTGTTTACATCTAAAAGAAAAAATAATTTATTCAAATACAATTAAATATAAATTATAATAATAAGAAAGTCTAATTTAAGCATTTGTTTCGAAAAGTTCTAGTGTTCTACTGCTTTGCTTATATGCAATTGTGTGATTTTAACGTTATCTTAGCTTTCAGTTCAGGAACTTTTACCATACATTATGGTATGGACGAGTTTTCTGTTTTGTTTATTTGCGGTAAAGTATGACTTCCGCCTTACAAATCAACTTCCGGTGATAATGTTAAGTCAATGGGAATCTTCAAAATTTCAACTATCTGTTTGAAGATATTAATTAATGTTTAAAGTGAAGTTTTCTAACGTTATGGCGTAAGGATAATTTGAAGATATTAAATTTCATATTCCTATTGTTGTAACTCTTAATGTTTACTTAAAATAAGAGACTAAATTTGTGGAAAGGTTGCCATAATTATTTTTATCACTCTTTTTTGGCGCGTTGTGTATTCAAGAAAGAACTGATTCGAACTTGGCGATTGATATGGAAGCCAAATGGATTTGGCGATCACTTAAATTGGAGGGTTACTGGGAAACGAAAGTGAACCCTCATCCTTAAAAATTCTGTGAAACCAAAATAAACAAATCAGCAAACTTCACCATAGCTGATTTTAATAAATGAATTGCTTAAAAAGGTGTTTGTGTTTATTTTATTATTATCTACGCTTTTAAATTCTAAACTATGTATGATAACAAAAAATTATTAGAAACTTTTTTGCAATATGTACATTCGTATTCTTTTTCAGAAGTTTGACACGGAGAAAATATACAAAACTCTGCGCTAACGCTACTTAATGATGACTGTAATTAGTACTAATAAGCATTTCCAGCAAAAAATTCATATTATATTAATTAATTTAAGAAAGTTGTAAGTTTATCTCAATTACTCTTGAACTGGAAATTAATTTGAACCCAAGATGAAAAAATAAAACATAATTACAAAATTAAGTATAATTAATGCACGTTGTAAGTAACCTTCTATTAAGACAATAGTTTTCTTTTAAATCCTTTCAATTCAAATAATTTTCATTTCTTATATAATAATTTTATTCACAAAAGAAATATAAAATTTAAATTCTATCTGATGTTATTTTATTAATGTTATCGTATTCATGATTCACATAAATACTTTTCTTCAAATACTCTTGTTCATATTAGAATATAATAAATGTTAGACCCATTCTTAGAGATAGAATTTGATACTTTTTTCATAATTTTGGCTTTTCATTTTGAGGATTTCTAGTTTAAAATGTTAGTAAATTTTGCATCATGTTATCTTAAATGTTTATTAAATATAATGTATTACAAGAAGTTAGTAGGCACATACGAAAAATATTCCCGTAAACATAACCCCATCCTCATAGCAACTAATGTCCATTTACATACATATTTTATATAAATTTAGGATGTTATTTGCCCTACGAACGAGAACATATATTAACAGCTGAAGTTAAATAAAGAAAAATGCTTCAAATACCTCTATTCACTTCAAGCTACCACAAAAATAATATTCCCCAAAATACTTTCAAGAATTTTAATTCGGATTCAGTAAAAAATGAATCAGGTGTAGGTGAAGCAAGTTAGCATAACAAATTTTGATAAGAATTAAACACATTAAGTCTTGAATGGTGTCATTTAAAAGTAACTCGTGCAATAAAAAGATCTTAAATGACTTGCTGATACACTTAGATTCCAGAATTAAGATTGCTTGTGATATCAAAGTGGGTCGTCTTGGGTGCAAGGGTAACTTGCGGGCCGGTATTGAAACCAGGAAAAGTGGGGGGCCTAACTTGAGTCCAAAATTTACCACCTCGTGACATGAAACAATTGAATTTTTTTACGTGAAACAATTTACACTTATAAAAACATAACATGAAACATTAAACCAGTTTGTATTCTCCAGTTACGTTTCCTTTAAGCATCAACTTCAAATCTGAACTTATCTTCAGAAAGGATATGAATATGTGAACACCTTGATATAAAAAAAATATTATTCTCCTCACTTTTTATTTGAATCAAAGTTCCAACGAAATGGAAACGCAAACGAACTAAGAAAGAAAACACTTCAGAACGAAGAATATTAACAAAGAAAAAACTATTCCAAAATTAAATGCAAGCATATTATTGACAATATGAAATGCCAGAAAAAAATTATCATTTTTGTACTTTCGTGAAAATAATATAAGAAGAAACAAAAAATGCTTTAACGTCGCTTTTTCACATGATACGCATTGACTTTTGATATGTTTTTAGAATTTTAACTTGATTGAAAATGAAAGGAAACCCAGGAAATATTTTATTAGATAAACTCTTGAGTCAGAACAAATTAATGCAAATTCTTGTAACTAGAAGGTAATTAATTAGAGACGCGCCAGAATTTTTAGATATTTCCTTCCCACTCTCTTACTTTTTCAACGATGAAATCTTAACTTCAGTATGAAAAGTAATTATCTGGAGATGTTTCTAACGCCGCCAATAATTCTTCCTTGATTTTTTAAAAAAAACCGTTCTTCTTTCCACTCCAATTACCAATCCAGATGCATTTAACCGACGCCATGTTTGACCTCGGAAAGCATTCTGTTTTTATAAAATTTTATGAAACTTAATGATGTGCAGAGCTTCCTCATTATGAATAACTGCTGTAATTGTTGAGAAATACTTTTTTAACATGTTTATGTCAGCATTTTTTAATAACTCAATGAAATGATTTTTAAAAACAAATGAAGATAAAATTTTATCGGTGATGAAAATTTATGAAACACATTGTAGTAGGAGTTTGAAAGGTTCATTGGCTTAAAATACTTCAATTTATTAAGGTATCCGACTGGTTTAAAATCGTCGTTTTTGGTGAAATTATGAAAAAACATTTTATTACTTAATTTTGTAGCCTGTTTAACAAGCTTTCTAAAACTGCCTCACTTTTTACTCTACGTGAATTGCAAATGTAGTTACAGCTGTTTTATTACAGAACTGTAAGCATTATTTTATGTTGCATGAAAACTTTAAATGTGTTTTCTGAGAAATGATATTTTTGAGGAAAACTGTCGACCGTAACAATGATTTCTCAAAACGCTATTCAAGTATTGATATGAAATTTTCTGAGATTGTTTTCTGTAATATACTTGATGTTTTCCTCTAAAAACTAAGGTCAATTTTAAAATCAAGTATTATTTTTAAGTGCTTAAATATAAACGAAAAGCATTTTTTATGAAAAATTGTCAGTTTAGCAACTATGTTCAGCTATATCTCAAAACTATTTTGAAATACAAGAAATATTTTAGAGCATAACACAGACAACCGTCATAAAAATGTACTCCTACAAGTATTTATGTATATTTAGAATATGATTTTATCTATGGCTGTTATCGTAAGGCAAATATTTTAGCCATTTTCCTTCAAATGTCTCCGTATTTTTAAGAAAATATTATTTTAAAAGTCTATATTTACAATATTTTCATAGTTTTAAAACATATGCAGTTGAAAAATAACACTAAAAATATATATATAAGTTATTTTTCAAAAAAATGTCTCCGAACGCAGTCGGATTTATTAAAGAACTAAATTAGTTATCTTTTTCAGCCTGCTAGGGAATTATCAGGATTGCCCAGCCTTTCTAGTTGTGATAGCGCTGCTGAAAGATATAAAGATAAGAAATAAAGATACAAGATATTTGTCACATCCCGATTTTTCCGATTCTTTATTTTTTTTTATTCCGATTCTTTTTCCGGTTTATTCCGATTCTTTTTCTATTCACTCTTTATGCACTAAATATTTTTTTAGCATGGAATCCAATATCTGTCGATTTTCTTGTTTCTTTATTAACAAATTGAATCAAAATTGAGTTAAAATATTTCGAGTAAGAAACTATATATGATATTAAATATAAAAGCTTTCCTTAATGGAATAAATACGAAATTTGACAAATTCACGGAATAAACTGTGAGTAGAGATGATTTTCGGACGTGTCACTAGTTTTTTGTGTTTTGCCAATTTTTCTAAATTTTCTTTGTTGGGAGAAACAGCTCTGAAGATTAGTTGTCTAATATCCTATTTCATTAAAATATTTCAGAATAAAGACATAAAATGTAAATTTTATTCTTTAAATAGTCCGCAAATATATAGAAAAATAACATATTAGCTGATATTTTATTTTCATTTTTATTATATTGATAGTTTATTCTCATGTCTTTTTAACAGCTGCTTTGTTTCATATTTGCTTCTACTCACTCATAATACTCATTTATTATTTAGGGTAACCATAATTTCTTGTTAGAATTTAAAAACTACAAAAACTTGAGTACCTTCGTTTCACATGTTAAATAGAAAAATTAGGTCTGATAACTGCAGTGAAAGACGTAAATTAAGCGAATGCATAACTACCTTCTGAAAGTCAAAAACAGTATATAACATTAACTTTAGTTATAACTTCAACGATTAATTGATATCATTTATCTAAGAAACAGCTATCATTAAGCCCTCAGTGAAGTCTTGATGCACATTGATTAAAATTTAAGGGATACAATAAGTGACTGTCTCGACAATCTGCGTCATCAGAAATATAAAAACAAGATATTTAATAAATCATGTGTATACTCACAGTTGCCGAGTCGAACGTTCGACGCTGAAGAAAAATGATTCTGAAAAGGAATAAACTCGCAATCTCGAGAACGTAAACCAATCATGAATTCAATGAAGAGAGCTCCTCTGTAATGAATATTAAAGAATTTAATTAGATAAAATATTTACATTGTTAGATACAGGAATTTTTAAGAATATGTTTAACGATAGAACTACACGTGCAATGCTCCAGCATTTCGGCTGAAAAAAAAGTTCTGATTTCACTAGAGTTCTTGTAGTTTTGAGTTGTTTTCCTAGAAGTGGAAGTGCTTTTCGTGACAGTGACAATGCGAATATTTATTCATTGAAGTTGAAATAAGCATTGTAAAATGAGAATATATATTACTGTGAAAAAATTAATAAAATCTTAATTGTTACTGCTTATTCTTATTTTCTAAAATGAATTCTAGTTTTTGTCTGCGTAAAAAATGTAAGGATATTTCTCTGAAATATAAAAATAAATTCTAAATTTTCAAAAATCTTTGCACTAAATTCTTTTTTTTGTCTTTTCCAAATCTTATATTAATAAAAAAACAAATCGTCTGAACAGTACATAAACTTTAATCATTGTTAATATAATAGTCAATTTCATCCTAAATCTTCCATTTCATTAAAAAATATGAAGAGAATTTAAAGTAAATGCTTCTTTACATGTCCTATTGCTCAGAAATTATAAAAAATATCTATGACTCTGAATTCCCTTACACCCACAATTATAAGAATATACCACAATAGGTATAATTGAAATAAAGATTTATATAAAAAATATCATTATAGAAAATAGCAATTTCCTGGTATTGTGATAGTTACAAAGTGTGCGAAAAAGTTCAAACTAAAGTAGCTTTATACAGCATAGTTGGCGAAACAAATTCACGTTTCAAAGTGAAAGTTTCCTGCATGGATTTATTTGGCAAGTATTTTGGTTGCTGTTAAATTAATCAGAAGATGAATTTAATTTTTATCATCCTCCATTGAAATGTTCAATCCATAATTTTTGAAAATTTCCTTATCTGGCACAAGAAAGATTCCAGATTTTATGAATATATTGTTCATTATAAATCATTGCTTTGCGATAGCAAGAAAGGCTGCATTAAAACTTTCATTATAAAAATTCACAAAAAAATGCGTAACATCGAGAATCATATATGACATGTCTAGTATTGGTTATTGATCAAATAACATCAAATGCTCTTGTAATAAACAAAACTAAGGCGTGAACATATATTGATTATGTTTTGATTCAACACTTTGTGTAACCTAATGTTTTGCTAGGCTGCTTAGACCTGTAAAATTTCTTCAGGAACATATTTATTACTGTTCACATCTCACCAAAGTCCCTTAAAAGTTACTCAGATCTTCACAGTCAGAAAAAAAAGGACTAAACATAAGCATAACTTCACACTTAATTCTTTTCCTTCTTCTATCCGATACCTAATAAAAAAACTCCTGAAATTACGATTCAGGACAGAATTTAAATAAGAATATCGATTGAAATGTTAATTGATAAAAAAATATTTCTTCAAGTTCTCGGCAAAACGTGCAGATGATTAGTGAATATCTATATTAAAAAACTATTATGAATTCCGGAGGTAAGAGAGATTATGTTAAATAAAGAAATAAAGAAGAGACAAAAGAAAAGAAAAATCCATGTTCTCTGCATAGAAGATGACGTCAAAGACTGGGGGAAAATGCATTAATCATTTTGGCGCTTTAGGTGAGAGATGCATTAAAGCGATGGAAACCTTGATCCTGGGTCATTTAGTTTTTCCCTGTGGTCATTTTGGGAGGGAGAGGGCATTTTGTGATAAAGAACTATGAATGCAATAAAGGAAGATGAAGAAAACAAAGAAATTTTCAACTTTCAGCGTATTTTTTAGGAAAACGCTCTGATATGAAAAAACATTTCCTTGCAACTAAACGTATTTTAGAGTTGTCTATTTCTGGTAATGTAGTTTCGAATAAATTGCTGATTTCAGAGAAATCATATGGTGATTTTTTACAAATCGTAATTAATATATATTCAAATGAATATATTCATTTAGTTTAGTTTTGTAAGCATATAAACGATTTTAAATAACAGGTTGATAGAAAGTTAATGAGTTTCAGGCTATGAGATGTTTAAAGGAACTTTTAGTCATCAGAAAGTATAAAGATGTTATGTATTTGTTGTATAATAAAGTTTTAAATTCATAATAATTTTTATAATAATTTTTTAGGTTTTGGACAAATATCGAAACTTCATAGTTGAAACCGAGTTTTATAGTTTTGTAGAACGCACAAAACAGTTTGTGTAGCCCGCATTATACATGCACTCTTTCACGAAAAATTCAGTTGTGAAGGAAATATGGTAGAATTATAAAATATTATTGACGTATCCGAATGGTTATTAGGGTGGATCGAAAAAATTTTTTTCAGAATTTCAAATCCTACCTATACAGAAAAGATGTTCTATGGTATATAGATAAATGGAAAAAATAAAATTAAAATTAAATTTTAGGTTAAGAAGTGTGGGGAGGGGGAGCTGAGTCATAAAATGTTTCAATGTACATTATATTACTCACTACTCATTAATCATCTCTTTTGGTTATTTATATTGCAAAAAAAACAATTATTTCGAATCTAAAATTGTATAATCAATAATCAAAATTGAGTACTTTTTCCATTTTTTTTGAAAATTCAACCCCCTTTCGGTAGTATTAAATTTTGAATTTAAATTTTTTTATTATTTTTCTCTTAATCTTCATACTATAGAACATCTTATCCGCATAGGTAGGTTTTAATTAATAATAATTTTTTTTAAAAAAATCGTATAATCAAAATTAGGTATTTTTCCATTTTTTTCAAAAATTCAACACCCTTGCTGCGGTTCTTAACCTAAAATTTAATTTTTTATTTTATTTTTCTCTTAATCTCCATACCATAGAACATCTTTTCCGCATAGGTAGGTTTTGATTAATAATAATTTTTTTTTCTCCATAGAAGAGCGATCCACCCTAATGGCTATATGATATATCAGATACAAATAAGAAACTTAAAGTTTTTACCAAGAACTTTTTTAAATATCATATTGTGGAAAACAAGTACCTTTCTGTTTCTCTTAGAGGAAAAAAGAAATCCGGCTCTTGCAATGCCAATATTTTTCTGAATCTTAACGGAAATCAGCTGGATTTTTTTATATAATCTGTCCTACATATCGGGCTTCTAAATTATGAAAGAAAAATATTACTATGTTTCGCTCAAGCGCAGTTAAAAATTATTTACTACAAATGCTCATATTTCCTCAAATATTCCAAGCACTTACTTCAAATTATGCTTCTCTAACATATTGCCACATTCTTTGTAAGTTTAGCATAAAGTCATTTAAAACTCTGCATTTTATGTGCAATGAAATATGCTGGAAAAATTTGGGATTTTTTAGGAAAACTTTTATATCCTCCGGAAAATACGTGCTATTTTTACGAAAAAAGTACGTTTTGCGGACAGGAAACAAAACTATTGATGAAAATTAAAAATCATTATCTGCATGCTGTGAAACAGGAAGAACGCAATTCTTTTTTTGTTTTTTTTATCAGTTTCTGTTCGTCCCCCTAATTTCCCTTGTGATCGAATCTTTACTGCAAAATGGGAGCTCCGACTACTGCATGTCCAACGACTCTACATAACATATTGCCAACCATTGTATTAATATTTACTCCACCTTTTTCGTATCTTACGAATTATGCCTAACACAGTATATTATTATATAATACAGGGTTCACAATTTTTTTCCCGTACTCCTTGATCATTGTTTTTGTTTTCGGGTACCCCTTGATTATTTTCGAGTACCCCTTGATTGTTTTCACGTATCCCTTGATTGTTTTCGCGTACTCCTTGATTGTTTTCGCGTACCCCTTGATTGTTTTCGTGTACCCCTTGATTGTTTTCGCATACCCTCTACTATCTTATCCAACTCGTCCCCCCCCCCAACCATCTGTCTATGCAAAGAAGTTTTCATCAATAATTCTAAGGTTAGCTTAAGTTAGCTTAAAAGTAAAATCACTCAAATTAATAACATTTGCAGAATTTAATTTTGATTTTACTTTTGATTCCATTTTTGCAATAGTAGAATTTCAATGCCAAAGCAAATGAAACCAGTTTTGTAATTACTTCATTTTAACTTATAAGGATAGAAAAATTACACTTCGTTATAATCAACTATTGAAGTGGTATAGTTATTATGTAGCAAGTATTCACTTGCAAGAACAAAAGTCTCTTTTTTTAATCCCTTATGTTTTCTTGTTTCCGCCATTAACAATTTTGATTTCGCGTACCCCAAATGGTCCTTCGCGTACCCCAGGGATACGCGTAACGCAGGTTGGGAATCTCTGATCTAACATGTGAAAACTGAATACTCTCTACTTGATCTCCACATAGTAATAATTATTACTTCTTGCCAATGCAGAAATTAAATCTTCAAATAATATTCCATTGAATACATTTACAATAAATTGACTCATTGAAATTTTGACATGAATCTGAGTTGATATATCACTGGTGCTTTAGTATGGAATGAATTTGAAATTTACTGTTCATAACTAAAATGATCGCAACAAACCTGAAAATAAAAATATTAGGCAATTAATGTACCAATAACTTGTCTTAAAATCCCATGAAAATCTGCTATTTAAAAAGAATGTAATTCGTCTTTTATCTGCAAACGAATAACATTTAGTAAATTTTTTAATAAGTATAATGTTTTGTAATATTTAGCAATATATTGTTTTGTACTTACTTCCAAGAAACATTTCAGTTCCATTTATTCTAGCCATATTAGTTACACTAATGCTATATACTACCGCCAAGAAAAAAGTAACAAAAGGAAAAAGCATATGCATCTGAGAATGTCTAAGATGGAGAGTTATTCTCCAAGATATTCTCTTTGGCATCGAGCTCCTGAATAAATGAACAGCATATTTCAGAAGTATCATCCATTCCAGAACAAATGCTTCTGATAAAAGACTATCTCTGTATTTCTCGATTCTTAGGAACTTCAAAGGAAATAAAGATATTTTGCTTGTTATGATAAAGAAATAAAAAAGCGACGAATAAATAATACGCTTACTTGATATCAAACTATTTAAATATTGATGGAACTGTAAGATATGTTATTTAAAATGATTCTATTCTATTAATTAAAAAATTCTATTAATCTAAAAATTAAAATAAAGTTACCTTATCAATAATCATAGAAATGAAATACAAAAGAGAGTTTTATTATATACTAAAGCTATGAAAAAGACAACCCAGAATTGGAATTCCAACAATCAAATGCCAATCGGTCTTGGGGAACCGATATTTGTCGCAATAATCTAGATTTGTGGAGCAAACCCTCTGCGAAAGCCAATTGTTGGAAAAACAAAAAAACTAGGGGAATAAATCTCAAAATCTTTCAGGATTAAAAACGAAAAAGTATGTAACTTAAAGCATAGCAGTTCAATAGTCTTAATTATTGTTATGAATTGAGCGCTATCCTAAAGACAATTTCGCATTTAAAGTGAAAATATTATTTCTGAATTAGGCTGTTAATACTATAATACACATCATTAAAAATTAACTATAAATTTAACATTTTATAGTAGTATATATTATTTTGTAAATGTAAATACAAATAAAAATGAATGTATGATGCAATGTTATTCTTTATCTAGTGGTGCCATCTACATATGAAGTCAAATACTAATATCTTTGTGAATTCCAATATATATGATCACCTCAAAAATAAATCTAAAAGACTATTAATTTAATGGTGTTAAATATTTCTTATTAACATAAACATACATAAAATTTATAGGACATAAATATGTCATAGAATTTTCAATAAATGTATTAATATATGACAGCTGTTTATATCTGTCTGTGACTAAAATAGTGCTTCTATGATTATTTTTTAGACGATATTTCTATAAATTCGGCGAATCATGTTTCTATTCCAAAAGGGTAGCTTGTTTATATTGAACTGAAAAGTGTTTCTTTTATCATAAATCGTAGTGCTTAATTTATTATCATCTATTTGAATTTAAAGGTCTAGAAAATCTGCAGAAGAAAAACCTTCATTAGGTTTTAGTAATAACAAATACTCTGGATAAAAGTCAATATGTGATGTGTAGTCTCCTACAGTTGAACATTTTAATAAATCATCAATATATCTATACATGATATAAGAATTATTGTAAATATTTTCTTTTTCATAATAGTGTAAATATAAATTAGCTAGAGCATTACTTTCTGGTTCACCTCGTGGAAGTCCTTTAATTTATATGAAAGTACCGTGTCTTCCTTATTGGATTGCTTTGGGACATTGTAATGGGAGATGGATTTTTTAATTAAATTAGATGAGATGAGACAAAAAATGTGATACGTATTTGTGAAGTAAAGAAAAATTCTTCTGGTTATGCTACACTGATGTGGAAATTTAGAAGTTTGTTGGAGCATTTCGCTTTAACAAAATATGAATAATCATTGCTATATTATGAACATTTGTGAGTCATTTACATCAGGTGGAATTTTTTATCGTT
Source organism: Araneus ventricosus (assembly GCA_013235015.1). Lineage (NCBI taxonomy): Eukaryota > Metazoa > Arthropoda > Arachnida > Araneae > Araneidae > Araneus > Araneus ventricosus. The sequence goes on from BGPR01006923.1 coordinate 20,348, forward strand.
TTATTGTGTATTAATTGCATAATCAAGTTTGTAATAATTCTTTATCCAAAGTCAACTAAAATATTAGTTTACTGTATTTATAAAAGAAAACTTTCCCGTTTCATCAGCTATAACGTAATCTGTACATAGGTAACAGAACTCGGATTGTAATTACATTAAAAAACAAACTCTTGCTACAAGTAAGAGGCGTTTTTATAACACTTTTTGCTCTTTTCTTTCGGTAACAAATGTCTTTGAAAAAGAAATATATCTGATTAAAAAAATGTCTGGAAAGGTAATTGTTTCCTGATAGATATTTTAGATAGACAATTTTCCATAGAACTATATATAAAAAATTAATGGAAAATACTAGGAAATAAAATGAAATTTTTGTTGTCTTTTAATGCCTACAAAGCTCTTTAATAATCCATTTTCTTGTATAAAGATTGCATTTTTTTACTTTAAACCTTTTGATAAGTTCAGGGAAAAAATAAATCCTCTTTCGTCTTCACTATTTTATCCAGAAACTTGTTTTTACTTACCATTTTAAAAAGTTTCTTACACTACTTACAAAAAACACCTTTAAGAAATATAGGTACCAATTGTTAGTTCTTGTCAATAATAATAAAAGTAAATGAACAAAGGAATTTTCAAAACAATAAAGAGGCACTTACGTCTGAAATTTCAAACTCTTTCTTTCAAAAGAAACTTTAAGGTGATTGCCTGAACCTCAAAATATAACACTAAGGCATAATGGGTCGTATATTATTAAATTGAAAACTTTTTTGAAAATTTCAGTGTTTAATCATCCAGAAATATATCCAAATTATATTTATGCATAATGTCCTAAAAATTTGTATGCATTTAGAATAATGCTTACGTATACGATTAAAAACATTCTCAAAATTTTCGTATCTTATAATAATTATGTAAATTATTGAATCTTGTAAGCTACCAAAATTTTCATAATTATTATTAAATAACTAAATAATTGCTCTTTTTACTGAAGCAAAGTGGAAAAAATATTTGGTTTTACAGCTTTAATGACTCTTTTTTTCACGCATCCTATCTTAAAGTTTAGTTATTTGGTTCTATGCTCTTTGTAAGAATATGCCAAACGAATACTTCAGAGCAAACTCCATATCTACTCAATATCACTTTTATTTGCAAAATTATTGAAACTGGTATGTGAAAGATAATAAACACTAAAACACTTTGTTCCTAGATTCGACCAAGATATATTCATACATTTCGGAAGAAAATCAAAGAAATAATTTCAATCTTCATTCATTAGTTTTTTACCTATTAGACTTATTATTATTATTAGTTTTAAGACACGGAAATAAATATTAGTAGAAGCGAGAAAACGACTTGAATATTTTTACGAAGCTGTGAAGTTGTTTCCCTAACATGCTAATGTTATGGCAGGAAAGAGAGTTTTACAGAGGTTTTACTAGAAGTCAAGCCAATGGACCCCGACTTTGACGACAAACTTGGCGACAAAAAGTAGCTTCTAGAAAATGCAATATCGCCTATCGATACTAGGAGCTGAAAATTCAAGAACCTTCTAGAGATTACTATAAGACGTCACAACCCTTTTGTAAAGGTTTAAAACGCAAGCTACTCAAACCAAGAGTCAGTCGTCTTTGAAACTTTGACCGCAGTGCAAGCTGATGAGCTAATAAACATTGAGCGCTATTGCAAGTGCTGTTACTGACATTTAGTGATCTGTGGTATTAATTTATACAAATGCTGTTTAGTTTTGGTACTTGTGTTTAGTGTTTCGCTGAAATCTTCGAGGAATAAAGCTTTTGATTATCCTGCTTATTACTAATATAATAGCTCAGATATGTCTCTAGGTAACGCTCTGACGTCACCAACAATAAAACTCGCGTCATAGCACTGCAAGACGTTGAACAGCATTATTTTATTATTAGGGAACCTAAATTTCAGCAATTTTAAATTTAAAAGAGTAATTGTCGTTCTAATTTCAAATTTAATAGCTCTAAAATAGTGAAATAACATTTGCTATCGATTGATATAAAATTTATGTCGCTATGATCAATAGTTCCCGAGAAATTTTAAATTATATTAATCATATATTTCAAATTAATTTCCGTTTTTTTAAATCGAAATTAGCAAATTACGTCAGTGGTATATCATGCGCATGGATATAGTTTGGACGCCACGATGCATCTAATTATTTATTGAAATCGTGATTATGCAATTTAATAATATTTTTTGGCAACGTTCGACAAGCAGAGAAGTGCTTTGATTTTATTAGACATCTGAAGAACAAGGAAAATTGTTAAACGACGAAAAATACTTCACACGTAATGTTGTTTACCAAGAGGTTTTTTGAATAAAGAAATATATAAATAACATGTAAATAAAAATATTTCCTGTCATAAAACGTATGCTTATTTTATTTGTTTCCATTCAATGTTAAACATTTCTCTCGCATATATATCTATTTAAACTTGTCAAATTTCACGGGAAATCTCTCGAATGGAGAGGCAATTTGCACCTGTCATACCATGGCATGACTTTCTATTTGGATTTAATTTACGTAAGCCATCGGACGACTTTTGTAACAATATCATAGCAAGGATTAAAAGTATTGTTGCAAATTATGCGTAGCAAAATATTTAAAAGTCAAAATCAAGATAAAAAACCCTTTTTGTGTGTGTGTTTGGCAAGCTTGAAGGCAAAGGTAGATTCCTTTACTTTAATTTTACAAAAGTAATGAAATATTACATACTGATCAATACAGACATAACCAATGTCTTTATTGTTTCTACACATTGCAATATTTACTCTGTGATTCTGTTTTTTTTATGACGTTTAATTTTTTACTATATCAAGATTTTATCATTCCGTTTTTCATTCCAAAAAGTTGCGATAGAATTTTCGGTCAGTACATTGGTCATTTTTTTAAATATTTCAACACATAATCATTCAACAGGTAGGAGTCATAAAGAAATAAACATATCAGCAGTGCAAATATCTCCTAGATAACATTAAGCCAGCCTATCTGAAACAGTAACAAGAAATTGACTCTTGTCGCGAATGAAGAAAGATTCTTGATTTAAAATTTAATTTATTTAATCTAGGTCACAATATAGTTGTGCGAACATTATTTTGTCATATGGTAAAATCATAAGACATGAAACATTTAAAAACTTCTAAAATGGGCTGATTTAGAGAATTCCCTGTTTACAGAGATAATAGTCACTAAATTCTTAACATATAAGAGAATAAAAATTTTTAAACATTGTGAGTGGCAAATTTAATACGCGTGTTTAAAGCATAGGATATGAATGCAGCCAATTTGAACAGTAAATTTAAATCTCCATCGACGCTTAAAACCAAATACTCAGGCAGAAAATCCCAAAATAATTTTAAAGTTAAGGAGATATTTTTCAATATCAAAAAGGATAAAGGGAACTCTTATTTAAATATCTATCGTATCTGGCTATGTTATATTGATTTTATTAAACAAATCACGGTCCCGCCATGTTTAGTTAAATATCAAATTAAAGTAATCTGTCAAATTAACTAATTACGAAATTAACTGTTTGTTAATTAAAATTAACTATTTACTTAATTAAAGTTAAATAATTAATTGTTACAAATCTGCACTAAAACCTTTTTCATGGCTCATACTATTTTCCAGCAATCTTTATCTTATAATTATCTCTGTATGTATGTTCCACATCTCCTCCTAAACCACTGGACTGATTTCAATCAAACTTTGCAAACTTTTTATTTAAGAAAAGAGAAAGGTCACCTTCAAATTTTCAAAGCCTAAAAGTTGCTTAAAATTTCACTTAATTAAAAATTAAGCAAGGGTTTTTTCTGCGATATCTTTCATTTCCATAAGTAATAAAATTCACAATCTTCATTCATTAGCTTTTAACATTGGAAGAAAAACACAAAATTAAATATTACTAGCAACATTGAAAACGGTTTAAATTTCATTGCGAATATTTAAAATGTTGTTGCAAATCATGCATATTAATATATTTAAAAAATGTCAAAATTAAGAAAAAAACGCGCAAGAAATATATCAGTATTATTGAACTGATAGTTTTTAAAATTTTTTAAAATGGTATACAAAAAAATTTTTGCGACAATATTTTCGGAAGGTATCGCGGAAAAAAGTCAAATTCTCATTAATTTTTATTTAATAAAACCGAAATAGTATTTCACAAAAATCACTACAAGGGGCACATCCCCTTCCTAATTATATATACTGTCAAATCTGGTAGATCTGCGTTCAACACTCCGTCATCTAAAGTTACAAAAAATACACATACAGAGCTCATTAGCATTTATTAGTAGTAGATTTTTCTTTTATTTTCTTAGAAATGAAGAAATAAAAATTTGCACCGAAATTGATATTTCCTAAACACTTAAGGTATCCGACTGTGTTCGGAGACATTTTTTTGAAAAATAAGTTATATATATTTTTTAATGTTATTTTTCAACTGCATATGTTTTAAAACTATGAAAATATTGTAAAATTAGGCTTCCAAAACAATATTTTTTTTAAAAAAACTGAAAAATTTGAAGAAAAATGACTAGAATATATGCCTTACGCTAACTGCCATAGACAAATTCATATTCTAAATATACATAAATCCTTGTAGGAGTACATTTTTAGGACAGTTATCTGTGTTATGCTCTAAAATATGTCTTGTACTTCAAAATAGTTTTGAAATATAGCTGAACATAGTTACTAAACTGGTAATTTTTCATAAAAAATACTTTTCGTTTATATTTAAGCACTTCAAAATATTACTTGATTTTAAAATTGACCTTAGTGTTTAGAGGAAAACATCAAGCATATTACAGAAAACAATCTCACAAAATTTCATATGAATACTCGAATAACGTTTTGAGAAATCGTTGTTACGGCCGACAGTTTTCCTCAAAAATATCATTTCTCGTAAAACACATTTAAAGTTTTCATTCAACTTAAAATAATGCTAACAGTTCGGTAATAAAACAATTGTAACTCCATTTGTAATTACAGTAGAGTAAAAAGTGAGACAGTTTTAGAAAACTGATTAAACAGGCTACAAAATTAAGTCATAAAATTTTTTTTGATAGTTTCATCAAAAACGAAGATTTTAAACCAGTCGGATACCTTAATCAATATATTTTTGGAGAACCTTCTATTGATTTTAAAACAGATATCAATTCGATACTATCTGTGGCATTCAAATTCAAACAAATACAAAAAACTTGAAATCAGAATCGAAAAATATAAAATAGGTGCATAAAAAGAACAGTCTGGAAAAATAATATTAAAAGAATGTTTTATGCCACTCATTAATGATGTAGATGTATTCTGTCAATATTTCTCTAAAAGTTTCATTTCTAGAGTTTTCTTTAAAAAAAAGTTTATCGATCAACCGCAGATTTTGTTCGACGTTGAAAAAAATTAAATTGAAGGACTTAAATATATAAATAATAGTATTTATCAATGAAATCACTACAATGAAAATAAACCCTAATTATAGTTTAAAATTTAGAGTCATTATGCAGACATTCTTTTCATATATTTTAGTTGTATTTTAGAAAAAGAAACTGCATAAAAAGAAGACGGCGGAGAAAGATTTAGGTATCCGACTAGGTTGAAAAAGCAATTTTCGAAGAAAAATTCAAAATATTTTATGATCTAAAAATAAAGCCACAACTTTTAAGATTTTAAAACTGTCTTTGTTTTTATTCTTATTCCTTGAATATTTTATTCCTTGATATTTATTTGAACTAATGTGTTATTATATTTTTTAAATGCGTTTTCTGAAAAATGAAAATTTCAGTAAAACTGGTCCACTAAAAACATGATATCTCCAAAACAATTCATTAAAATTCTTTGAAATTTGGTATATATGTGTCAAAAACCCTTTGAGGGTGTAATAGACCGCAGATTTTATGATAGCTTTATTTAGTCATGTTTAACAGTCACTTTCAGTTCAAAACATAGGATAATTTTGGCGAAAAATCAATAACGTAAACTTTGAATGTTGATAAAATATTTATTTATTAAAATAAATTTTCTCTTGCGATCTATTACAGTCTAGATAAATTGAAAAGTACGCATGCAAAATTAAAATTAATTATGTCCATATTTTTTCAACTATACTGTGTTTCTTAACATTGAAATTTTTATTAAAATCCTTGAAAAAAATATTACTTTCAAAGGCTACTGATGATTTATGAATTTTTATTTCTAATTGCCACTAATTAAGCCTATTTTTGTTATTCAGCTCAGTAAGTCTTTATTGTGCATGCTTTTTAAGAATTTTTTCTCCGAACCTAGTCGTATACCTTAAAGCAGTAGTTGTTTTGGTCTGCAACGAACCGAGAAAACTGCATACACAGAAAAAATCGCATTCGTTTGCTCCAAAACTGAAGTTTGGTCTCACCGAAATGCAATGCACAAAGCCACCCGCATTCAAGTTCCTACATCTTCTGCACGATTCTTTCCGGTAAATGTTTGTTTTCGTGGGTTAAAACCCTTCCTTTAATAAGAAGCTAGAAACTTTTCGGTGAAGGCGTTACGATCCACCCAACAGTTTTCCTTGCCTTCGTTACTTGCTGAAAACGGTTCTTATTTTATCGTAAAAAATTCAAAGGTAAGATCTAGTTTAAGACTTGTAGAGATTCTACAGTCAACATGTTACTAAGGTAAAGAAGAAGCTGCAATAAGAACAGAAGTTGTTGGTAGTTTTCGAGAAAAGAGTGATGTTCTTTGACTTCGAGGACTAAGTTTTAAAATTAAAAATATTTTACGGAATGAAGTGTTTATTTTAAACACTCGTGTTTTAAACACTTTTAAAAAAAATTATTCGGTAGAAAATATAGAAATCTTAAACTTTTATAAGGACGTAGTAAGTATATTTACCACCAACTTCATCAATTTTTAAATTTATTTTTAAGGTTGGCATAGATTTTAGCCAAATTTTTCGATCATACAAAAACATAGGTATTCCAATTTCTTTTCTCAAATCGTAACGAATAACCCAGTGGTTGGGTCGTTAAAAATGGCCGAATTCGGAATTAATTTTAAAAAAGCTGGAAGTTGTTTTATTACCTTTAGTTTAGGTCTGGAATGACTTTATTAAGTTCTTTACTCCTGATAGGTGAGCTTCAGCCGCTGCGTGCAGATTTGTGTGAAGTCAGAAAATAGGACCTTTTTCAATAATCGAGCAATATCTCAAATACAACTCGTGTTATCAACAGCATTGATATACAAAAGTTGTAGAACTTAAAAATCTGAATAAAATGAGCATCGACACTTATTATATTCAATGAAAATTAAGATCACAACTGAGCTTCAAAGTTTTGCCTAAATCGTTAATCAAGCGCTTGAAGCGAGAAAGTATCAAGTTCTCGGTTCACCCTGCCTAAAATTATTATATATACATTTTAAATTTGTTCAGGATGCTTTTATAATTATTTCAAGGCTTTATTTAGTATATTTTGAGAGAAAAAACCACTGTTTTTATGATTTAACAGAGGAAAACATCATAAGAAAGCTTCAGCAATGGATGAGAGCGTGTTTATTAATTAGAAGCAACAGATTTCTCATCCGTTGAGAGTTTCCAAAATAACTCAAATATTCTTCTGCATTCAGGGATATCCACAGTATTTTAAATAAATTACCGGTTATTTTGCAAAATAAATCTTCCAAAATTATAAACTGCACTTGAAATAAAAAAAAATATTTCAATAAAAATGTACCATAAACGAATTTCCCACGAAAGAAGAAGAGTAATATACAACTAACTTTAAAGAAAAAACCTGAAGGAATGATAGTTCCCAGTTCTCTTTCAAGTAAACAATCTGCATTGTAAAAGGGACATTGTTTCTATTGTGGATGATTAGTGAATATTTACCCATCTGGCATATGGGAAACATGTGTCCATCATCTATTGATAGTTAAATTATAAACACAGAGAGCGAATGCGTTGATGAGACGTCGCTTTGGGAGCACACCGCCTAGTCCCAATCATACGTAACGGAATAAATATATTTCAGAGGTCTTTCAGCAACAGGAACTTTTTTTCTAAGCCTGACTTTTTGTGGAAACATTGTTAAAGAGTCACGCATCACGAAGGAATCAAAATGTGGAATGTTTAAGAGATCTTAAGAGATAAAGAGATATTTTCTTTTGCATCTATAAATCCAAACTTTCCGAACATCAGGATCTTTCGAAAATAAATGAATTTTTTTGCCTTCCGAAATTTCTCGAATGCCTCGAACATCCTACAACAGGATAAACATGCAGTTTATTAGCTTTTAAAACAATAGCTTTTTCGTATTTGCACTGAAAACATATAAAAATCTTTAGATTTCGATCTAGAGAAAAATTAAACGGAATTTAATTTAAATGGAAAAACCGAGTGCTGCCCATTCGTAGTTTCACTTCCAAGGTGAAAGTTTATGATTAATTATTTCCTGTGAATCTTGACACAATATTCAGAAAAATCTCTCTCCTAAAAATGTCTGATGCAGAGTTACAGAAATATTTTTAATTTGAGCTGGCTCCTTTTCCATTGTCATTCTTTGATGAAGGAGAAGTGTGTAAGAGCCGCAAGTCAATATTTTATGATTTATTTTCTACCGAGACTGACTTGCATTTTACTTCAGCATGTTATGTGGTTGATGGTGGATTTCTGTTACATCCTGTGTCGTGGCAGGCAATCATTTTCTTTCATCCTGAAGAAATATGTTGGCTACGCCAAAAAGCACTTCAATGAAGGGTCCACAATTGTATTTTATGGTTACCCTGAAGATGCAGCTAAAAGTACAAAAACAGTAGAACGTATCAGACGAACAAAGAAACACATAGCTGGTTACGTTATGTTTGATGAATCGATGTCAGCCACTATGTCTCAAGAGAATTTTCTATCAATTTATAAGAACAAACAAAGGCTTATAAATATGTTATGTGTTAAGTTTCAAAATGAAGATTTTGTTTTGAAGCAAGCTGATCATCTAATAATCAAAAGTGCTTTGGATAATGAAAAAATGTCACAATGTCTTGTGGTTATTGGTGAAGATATGGATCTCTTGGTTATAATGACAGCATCCACTAATTCCGAAAGCATTTTCTTCTTAAAACCTGGGATAGGTAAGGTAGGAGATGCTTTATGTTGTGCAGCAACCCTGAGCATTGCTCCATACAATAAGGGTAAATATTTTGTTTCTTCATGTGTTCAGTGGTTGCGACACCACATCTGCTCTTTACAGGCAGGAGAAGAAGAAATTTATGAATATTCTGAACTGCAACAAGATATGAACATTTTCCGTGATGAAAATGCATGCTGGGATGACAGGACAGAAAGTTTTGATAGACTGTAGGGGAGAAAGAACAGTAAAGAACCGATATTTAAACTTTCTAGATATCATTAGCAAAAAATAATTTCAATTTAGCGTCTCTCCCTCCCACTACATCTGCTGCGCTTGAGCACACTCTTCGTGCATACCTACAGGTTCAACTTTGGAGTGGATTTATCAAAAGCCCCTTAGATTGTGGTTGGAAAGAAACCAAACAAGGATAGTTCCCAGTCACCACCCACAAGGAATCATTCCTACAGAAATTCTTTCTATGATGTAATTGCAAGTGCGCAAAAGGGTGAAAACTAACTTGCACCTGTAGGAAATCTGGCATTAAATGTTCTACAGTTTGTTATCACTGCAAATGGCAAGGGTGTACCAATTCTCCAGAAGATGATAACATTACAAACTCACAACAGACTGAAATCGATATCAGGATGGAGGAGATAATTTCAGAAGTTGACTTGGAGGAAGAATATCAAGCACTGCAAATGCAAAAAGTGACAGTACGCAAACCGACATTAATTTTTATGACTCACCTTTAACATCTAAAAAATTAAAATTGATCTGAAACTTCTTTACCTATTTAATATCACTTCAAATACGCATAATTAAGCAATGAGTACTAAAATGAAAATCATTTTTTTTCATTAATCTCTCAGCCATTTTTGAAATTTTCGTGTGATGTTTTCATCTGTTAAATCATAATAACAGTAGTTTTTCACTCAAAATATACTAAATAAAGTCTTGATATAATTATAAAAGCATCTTGAACGAATTTAAAATGTATATATAGAAATTGGAGTCAGTCAGAACCGATAACTTGGTCCGTTCTCGCTTGAAGCGTTTGATTAGCGATTTAGGCAAAATTTTTAAACACAATAGTGAGCTTAATTTTCATTGAATATAATGTGTTGGAACTCATTTTATTTAGAATCTTAAGATCTACAACTCTTGCATTTCAATGTCTTTGATAGCATGAGTTGTTTTGAGATATTGCTTGATTATTGAAAAACGTTCTTTTCACAGACTACACACAAATCTGCACGCAGCGGCTAAAGCTTACCTAGCAGGAGGGAGAAAACTTAGCATGTTTATTCCAGACCTAAACTGAAGGGTTTAAAACAATTTCTAGCTTCCCCCTAATTAATTCCGAATTCAACTACCCAACCACTGGGCTAGAAGTGTCTGAACTTGTTAATTAATTATTAATTAGAAAAAATTAACGAACACAAAATTAATGTTATCGAATACGCTAAATGAATTTATTTTCTTAAAGGAATCACAATCCCAAAGCCATTTTACTTTAACACTATTAGAAAAAATGGAACTTTAATAGCTTAAAGATGGGATTATGTGAATATAAAATATTTATTTTTGTAATATATAAATTTAAAAGCTCGTCCCGTAATAGATAGCTAACTAAAATGTTTTTACATCTATTTCTATCAATTTCTAAGTATAGCATAAATGAAATCTTACTAAATTGAAATTTAATAGATCAAAATTTTTCAGTTGTTCATTATTAAAATCGAAAGATTTGGGTTTGCCATTTTCTCGTTCAAATTTTCTCATAAATTTTATTTGAACGGTTTAATTTACTTTCTCCACTCGAATGTCTTGTTTACATCTAATGAAGATAAGTAACTTGTTGAAATCGGTCGCTTTGTACATTTTTTTAAAATTTCAAAGAGAAAGAAAATACTTAATTTTTGCAATCAATAACGAATATTTCTGATATTTTTTCACATTTGGTAGGAACATGAGGTCTTATGTTCATACCAGATGTTACAAACATACAGATATGTCCGTTATTGCTCGCGAAAAGTTGACTCATTTCTTCCTCTTTGAAATTTCAAAAAATTGGAGTAGAAAGTGCTGTTTGTTAAACGACACAATATAGCTCTAATAACTCATTATAATGAGAAAACATAGGTCATCCATTTCTTTTTAAAAGTTCTAGTATGTGATCTCTTTACTTTCTTCCACATGTATGTTTCTACAGTGTTTTCTCAGTTTTAATATGTTACTAACTTAAAGATCATTATTGAAAACAACTATCTTTATGTTTCACTTATCTTTAACTATGATAGCAAAAATTTGATTAAAACTTTTTTCCATTTTATGTATACGCATTCATCTTCATAAGTCTGTTGCAGAAGAAAATGCGCAAACCACTTCGGTATTTCATCATTGGCCATTGCATAATGACTTGTACCATTAGTAATAGAGATTCGTGGTGTTCTGTTGGTAAGGGTTCGACTTCGGGACCGGAGGTTTCCAGGCTCTAAGCCCGATCCCGTTCTGTATTAGGCTTGTTGCACACTAAATCATACGTAGAGGCTCGAATGTCCTCCCTCTGGTGTGGTGCGGAATTCTGGAGAAGAGGGTGCCAGAGAGAGAGAGAGAGCTCAGGTGTCGTCCTTGTCATCTGACCGCGGTTTAAAATTGCAAGATCCGTCCCCCTCCAAATTTGACCCCCTACCGCGCTTATCTCCTAAGCGATCTCAGAACCTCACCTCGCCGCAAAGGAAGTCAACCACCTCAGACCAGCATTCGTTGCTGTTAAGGGGAAATTTTTATACCTCCTAGCTCGGTATGAGAGGGTTGAAAAGTGCATATGAAAAATGTCAGCGTCACATTTTGATCAGAATCATAAGTATATTAGGAATTGAATGGCATCATATGGAAGGAAGAGAACCGAAATGAAAGAAAGAGATATATCTAGATTTCAGAATAAGGATTGTGTTAGAGAAATATTGATCGTGATATCAAAGTGCCACATTGCTGTCTTGAGCTCAACATTTTAGGTGATATTGTGACAAAATCGACTTGTGGGTGTACGAGAATGCAGTCCAATAAGCAGGATTAAAAAAGTAAAGCTCTTTATTTTACAAATATTCTAAGCAAAGAAACGTAGCACAAGTATTAAAACAGCACTCACACAACAAAGATTACCATTAAATCTCAACACAGCGCTCAAAGGCTTCTTGTTAGCTCACCAGCTTGCTTGCTGATCAAAATCCAACTGACTCGTCTGGCTGGAAAGCTTGCTTTTATACTTTTGCAACAGGAAGTGACTTCATTACGTAGGAAGTGACGTAATCTCCAGGAAGTTCATGAAGCCGTGAACATTAGTGTTATCGAACCTCAAGAATTTTTAAATGTTATTCAAATTGGGTCAAAACAACCATTTTCACCACAGAGTACGCATTACATTTTCGTTCTCATCTAATGTATTTGGAACACGCACTCACTACCCATTGCCATATCCCAAAGCATTACTGTACAGAAGGTATTGCACTATAACATGAGTCAGGACATATCAAACCTTCCTAAGAAATGAACAGAAATTGGAAGAAATTTAGGTATGCCTCAGTATCATGTAAAGGAATCCAACATAGAGATTGATCAATAATACGCGCGCGTTCAACCAGCGGAAGTAGTGTGGCCAAGACTTTCTCGTATATTCCCTAACCAGCCTCTCTATAAGCCCTCACTGTACCCTGAAAAAACAAATAGTTTGGTCATAATATTAGTGCTTGGTTTGTGTCTGTTCCACTCAACATTTTAATAATCGTATTGATGATAGGCATTGTTAAGAAGTTGGAAACATTTTATCCAATAGGTGGCGCGCACGACTTGTGTGTTGCACCACCGGGAGTTATTATTGCTTCTACTGTCAGAGTGTAAGTCTTGTGATCGTAATCAAGAGTTGGTTATTGGAAAGAAGAGCGTAATCCTTTTCGAGAGAAATCAAATCCACAACAGAACCAGCAAATTCTTACCGTGATACTGTTCAGATGGTCCGTCGAACGTGCAGGTGAGCTCTCTTTCCAATAATTATTCGAACTTGAGATTCAAAAATCAATTTATAATGGAGCCTTTAAAAATGAAAAAGAAAGTGCTAAAAACCGCGTTAACAAGGCTCAGAGATAAAGTTGCTTCGGCAATAAAGGATGCAGATTCAATCGCCTTGCGATTATTTGAATCTAAAATTAGTGATTTATTCAATGACTTTAAGTTATTATTCGATTCAATTTTTGTAACCTGCAAACCAGAGGAGTTGGATGATTTCCTTAAAGAGAAAGAAACCATAGACGATTCGATAGACGAATTGAGATTAAACGTTAATCGTAAAATGAATAAAACTGATCCTGAACATTCTATTTCATCTGTGTCAAACTGTAATGCAAGTGTTCTGTCGGACGTAAAATTACCGACACTATCTGTACCAACATTTAATGGTAAAATTGAGAACTGGATCATGTTTAAAGACATGTTCGTCGCAAGTGTAATTGAAAATAAATCCATTTCAAACTCCATGAAATTACAGTATCTTAAAGCTAGTTGTAGGGATGAAGCTTTGCGAGTTATACAGTCAATCTCTATTTCTGATGCTAATTTTGATATCGCATGGAAGCTTTTAGAAGACAGGTATTCAAATAAACGGGAGCTATTAAATGCCATAATCAAAAAACTTTTGAGTCAACCTAATATAAGTGAATCATCTAGTGCCATCTTAAATTTAATCGATATAACGAATGAGTGTATTCGATCTCTAGAGGTTCTAAATTATAAAGTAGAAAATTTGTCAGAAACAATGATCGTGTTTATAATTGTTGAAAAGCTGGATAAATCAACTCGTTATTGGTGGGAGAAAGAACTGAATAATTCCGAAGACTTTGGTACTTTAAAGCAATTGCTTTCGTTTTTGCAAAGCCAAGCGAGAACCCTTCAAAACAGTAAAATAAAAGAAGTAAAAAAGAATCATAATTTTCAAAATAAAGTTACGAGTATGGTGTCAACATCTAATACAAAAAGTACAAAATTCAAATGTGTAAAATGCCAAAGAGAAGAATTTCACGGACTGTATAAATGTCCAGAATTTATAAATCTTTCTGTGAATGATAGATGTGAATTCGTAAAAAGAAACAACCTTTGTTTCAATTGTCTGAAATTTCATGCCGTTCGGAATTGTACGTCGACCTTTCGATGTCAAAAATGTTCTAAAAAGCATTCAACATCGCTTCATTACGAGAATGAAAAACAAAACAGAATTGAAAGACCGGAAATCGGAGAAGGTATAAATTCTCAAAGCATCACGGCGTCATCAAGTCTCAATCCAAACGTTGCGAACTTTGAATCTTCATATGAGCGTAATGTATTTTCCGGTGCAGCTGTGAGTGGAGGCGAGGTGAGACAGACAAAAACAGCAATTCTCTCAACTGCCAATATTTTTGTAAGAGATTGCTTTGGAAACTTAAAATCGGCGAGAGCTTTACTAGACGTCGGATCCATGTGTTCATTCATAACAACCGAGTTCGCTGATTTATTGCAAATTAAAAAGGAAAAAATCTCTATTGCGGTTTCTGGTTTGAATAGTGCTAAAATAAATGTGAGTTCAAAAGTATGCACCGTAGTTTCTAATAAAAGTGACTTTGAGATGCGATTAGAATTTTTATGTGTTCCTAAAATCTCGAGTATGATTCCTATAGATTCTTTGCAAATTCCTAAAGAGCATTTGCCCTTGAATATTAAACTCGCGGATCCTTATTTTTATCGACCTGGAAAAATTGATGTGTTATTGGGAGCTGAGGTATTTTACCAACTCTTAAGATTCGCGGACAACTTGAAATGCCCAATTCTGAACTAAAATTTCAGAACTCTGTGTTTGGCTTTATAGCTACTGGTAGCATTTCAAATCAACAATCCTAAAAAATGAAATATACTCATTGTGGGCTCATTTATGATTGTAGTGATATAGGAAATGACATCAAAAAATTTTGGCAACTTGAATCAATAGGAATTAAAGGTTATCCTAGTTACAATGAGGTAGATCAATCTTTAGAGACATTTGAAAAAACTGTTCGCTACAAGGATAACCGTTATGAGGTTGAATTACCATGGAAAACGGATTGGCACGAGCTTAATGATAATTATAGTGTTGCTAAAAAGAGACTAGATTCACTTGTTCGGAGATTTAAGAAAAATCCTGATCTAAACTTGCAATATCGTGAAACCTTGCATGACTATGAGAAGAATGGCATAATAGAAAAAGTGCCTAATCCTGAAAACCCTATAAAAAAACCGGTTTTCTATATGCCTCACCAACCAGTGTTTAGGGATGAGAGTTTGACTACAAAAATGCATATTGTTTTCGACGCGAGTTCAAGTCATAGCTTTTAGCACTTGAGTTTGAATGATTGTCTTTGGCCTGGCCCAAACATGAATTCGAATATATTTGGTATTCTAATAAATTTTAGATTGAACAAATTCGCATTTATATCTGATATTGAAAAAGCGTTTTTACAATTAACGCTAGCTGAAAAAGACAGAGATGCAGTGCGTTTCCTATGGACAGAAAACGATACCCTTCAAGTTTATAGATTCAATCGTGTACTCTTTGGAGTAAGATCCAGCCCATTTCTCCTTTCTGCCAGCATTAAAACGCACCTGAAAAAATTCCATGATGAGTTCCCGACCACGACAGAATGTTTGAATCGATGTTTTTATGTCAGTGACTTCATTTCTGGAGCTGATAGCTTGCGAGATGCATTGGAAATTTCTACGCAAGCTGTATCCATAATGGACCAAGCTAGCATGGTGTTGAGGAAGTGGACAACAAATAGTGACGAATTGAGGCAGTTGTGGATACGTGAAGGTTTAGAAAATCAACTGCAGGATAACCCTATTAGTCCGAGAGCCAATTCAACAAAAGTTTTAGGGATGCTGTGGAATACTGTTGAAGATTATCTGATCGTGGGAACGCAGAGTTTAGTGGACAGCCTATCAAACAACGAGAATACGAAACGTCACCTTCTGCGTGCAATAGGAAAGATTTTTGATCCACTCAGTCTACTTTCTCCATTTACCATACGTGTGAAGTGCATCCTCCAAGTTTTGTGGATGAAGGAAATTTCTTGGGACGAAGAACTGCCCCCAGATATTCAAAAAACGTGGTGTCAATGGGTTTCCGAGGTTCCTCGTCTTTCCGAACTACAAGTCCCTAGATATGTGCTCAGTGCTTCTACCGGAGAACCCACTGACGTCTTAGAACTTCACTGTTTTTGTGATGCCAGCCAAAAGGCTTATGGTGTTGTTATATATACAAGAATTGTGAAAGACTGCAACGTCGAAGTGAACCTTCTAGTGTCAAAACGCCGAGTTGCTCCTCTAACCAAAATCACCATGCCGCGACTCGAATTACTAGGTGCATTGCTTGCTGCCCGACTAGCAAGTAAAGTCAAAGCAATAGTCGATCTCAAAAGGCCTAAAGTTTTCTTTTGGACCGACTCTAAAATCACATTACATTGGATCAAGGGATCAAGTAAGAGATGGAAGTCATTCGTGTCCAATCGAGTGACTGAAATTCAGAGTCTGTGTTATACAAGTGCCTGGGCTCATTGTCCTGGGAAACAAAACCCTGCTGATTTCCTAAGCAGGGGTGTAAATGTTGAGATTCTGTTAAATAGTGACCTTTGGTGGAAAGGACCTCAATTTTTGAGAGAAGTTGACTTTCCAACAGATACAGGTAATGATGATACTTCAATCTCACTACATGACATTTCTGATGAACTAAAGAAAACGAGCGACTATTCTCCACTTACCTTAACAGTTCTGAATCATAATTCGTTTATTGATGATATCCTTAAAATAAGTAATAATTATATGAGCATAATTCGTGTTATGTGCTATGTCCTTAGATTTATTCATAATGTTAAAAATATTGAAAGACTTGCAGGTCATCTTGCCATCAAAGAACTGCAACGAGCTGAAATATATTTAGTTCAATTGGTTCAACAAGGTGAGTTTGCAGAAGAGATTAAAAATCTCAGGAAGGGTGCTACTGTCCCCAGCAATAGTAAAGTAAAATCCTTAAATTGTTTTTTAGATGAGAGCGGTATTTTACGAGCTGGAGGCAGATTAAAATATTCAGATTTGAGTTTAGATGAGAAGCATCCAATAGTCCTGCCCGACAAGCACCCTCTTACATTAATTATTGTAAGGTATTATCATTTAAAATATTTACATGTAGGTTCTAATGCTTTATTATATCATATTCGACGTAAATTTTGGATCATAAATGGTAGAAATGTGTGCCGAAAGATCGTGTTTCAATGTATTACTTGTTTTAAAAACAAACCTGTGCTAGAGAGTCAAATTATGGGAGATTTACCCAGAGAACGAGTTACACCTTCTTTCCCTTTTTGTTTTGTCGGAATAGATTTTTGTGGGCCCTTCCATATAAAATTCAAAAACCAACGGAAGGGAATACTAAATAAAGTGTATGTTTGTATATTTGTATGCTTAAGCACAAAAGCTATTCATTTGGATTTTGTATCCGATCTTACCTCAGATGCCTTTATCGCGTGCCTGAAACGTTTTTTCAGTCGTAGGGGGAAATCTTCAAAAATATTTAGCGATAATGCTAAGAATTTCGTTGGTGCAAGCACGGAACTGAAAAAATTGTGTAAAATGGTTAGCCACCCAAATGAATCTTTAGCTAATTTTCTTTTAAGGGAGAACATTGAATTGAAGTTTATACCTCCAAAATCGCCGAAATTTGGTGGTCTTTGGGAGGCTGGGGTCAAATCATTTAAACATCATCTGAAACGTGTTGTTGGGAATGCTCATCTAACACTGGAAGAATTTCTCACAATAATTCTAGAGATTGAGAGTGTTCTAAACTCAAGACCCCTTACCCCCCTG
Source organism: Araneus ventricosus (assembly GCA_013235015.1). Lineage (NCBI taxonomy): Eukaryota > Metazoa > Arthropoda > Arachnida > Araneae > Araneidae > Araneus > Araneus ventricosus. Next base: position 38,393 of record BGPR01006923.1, read on the forward strand.
TCAACCGAGTTCGACAATTTTAAAACTTTATCACCCGGTCATTTCCTTATAGGTAGACCTTTGACTTCAATTGTTGAGCCTGACCTCCTTAATATATCAGAAAATAGACTTTCTAAGTGGAAAAAAATTACGAAATATAGTCAAAAAATTTGGAGGTTGTGGAAAAAAGATTATTTGAACACCTTACAGCAACGTAGTAAATGGATGTTTTCCAAAAATAATGTAAAGCTAGGTGCACTTGTGTTGATCAAAGATGAAAATATGCCCAGTGTAAAGTGGCTAACTGGCAGAATATCTGAAATAATTATCAGTAAAGATGAAAAGGTAAGAGTAGTCAATGTTTTGTTACCTACTGGTAAAACACTTAAAAGAAATGTAAGAGATGTATGTGTTCGTGTTCTTCCCATAAATGATTAGATTTTCTGTAGTGTGTAAAATTCATCATTGCAATGTTAATATTATATTACTCTTGTGTTTATTGCATTAATATCGTCATGTGTTTAAAATAATTGTGTTTCTTATTATCAGTGTATTATTGATATTACTATATATAAATATGTTGAAACCCTTAAGGTTTCAAGGTCGGCAGTGTTAAGAAGTTGGAAACATTTTATCCAATAGGTGGCGCGCACGACTTGTGTGTTGCACCACCGGGAGTTATTATTGCTTCTACTGTCAGTGTGTAAGTCTTGTGATCGTAATAAAGAGGTGGTTATTGGAAAGAAGAGCGTAATCCTTTTCGAGAGAAATCAAATCCACAACAGAACCAGCAAATTCTTACCGTGATACTGTTCAGGCATCTTAGAATGGGGCTTGTTCTTTTCCTATTGTAACGAAATTGTCTTGTGGGTGTACGTGAATGCAATCCAATAAGCAGGATTAAAAAATAAAGCTCTTTATTTTACAAATATTCCAAGCAAAGAAACGTAGCACAAGTATTAACCGCTTAACTTAACAGCCCGAGAATACTCGTGCATCGAATTATCTGAATTTTATTCTTATAAACTAAAATTGAATCATTAATTAGCTTTATAATTTGACACAAAAAATATATAGGATCCATAAACATCTTAAGTATCCTATGCCTTCTTAGATGAATGAAAACGACAGTCCCTTTCCAAAACAGGAGGGGTCATCTTATTAGATAGCAAAGAAAACTATTCAGTTAAGTGGTTAACACAGCACTAGCGAAAATTCACAACAGAGGCTGCTAATAAATCTCAACACAGCGCTCAAAGGTTTCATGTTAACTCACCAGCTTGCTTTCTGATCAAATTCCAACTTCCTCTTCTTGGCTTGAGAGCTTGCGTCTATACTTTTCAACAGGACGTGACTTCATTACGTAGTTAGTGACGTAATCTCCAGGAAGTTCATGAAGCCGGTGAAAATAGGTTGAAAGTTCGAGGTCCTTCTAGAAAATTCCTTTTGTCGCCAAAGTCACCGGCTTTGCCGCCAAGTAGACAAATTTATCGCCAGGGTCGCCAAGTAGCCAAGTTTGTCGCCAAGATTGGCATCTCAGGGAAACGATTTTATAGTTTTGTAACAATTTATAGTTACTCTCACCTTTTCCATTGTGTCATTTAACTTGCCTACTCAAAGGGAGGAAGGGGGGTTCACGATGATTTGGGAGAAGGAAAGCATTAGAGTTTCATCGTCAAGTATTATTCATTATATTTCTTGACAAGGGATGACTCAAGAAAGATCTCAGCTTGAAAGAGGAGATTATTTACTGTCACCTTCAATTATATACGCTTCTATTCAATGCCTGGTGGAAAAATGCCTATGAAGATATTTCAAGTCTACTAGCGGTAACTGTTAATGGCCTTTAGAAATCTAGATATAGCAATTTATCATTCATGGATAATTCCCAAAAATTTGTGTGCATAAAAATGATTCAAAATTGTTCATAAATTTAATCAACATTTTGTTCATAGATGGCGAAAGAAATCTTATTTTGAAATATCATGATTTATGTAATCTGATTTATTAACTTGCTTGTAAAAAAATAAGACACATCTAGTAAATTGTAATACATTTTTATTACCTGAGTTAGCAATATATTATAAATGTACGTATATTGCCATTTATCGCATTACCAACTGACTTTAGCTACCAGCTAATTAGTCAAAAAAAACTTTAAATGTAGTCTGTAATAACAATAATTTCTTATGTATGATTATTATGTTAATTATAAAGAAAGATTTTTATTGACTTCCAAAATATTTGGACCACAAATTTATACACCTGTTTACAACAACCTAATTCCCATTATAAAATCGAAAAATGAACTATGTAAATGGAACACATCGTATATTAGAAATTTATGTCTGGAGCGTTTCATATGAACACGAAATATAGGAGACACAAATAAGTTAAATACTTTCAATAACTCATTCAAATTGTATTTAAAAATTCCGTTATAGTATAAATTTTTGGAAAGGCATAATTGTATAAAAAAGCTAATCGAACGAATTTTAATTATACAGCAAAGTACTCTGAATAAAATAAAAGATTTCATATTTTTACAAAAAGTTGGAAAAATTTATGATTCACTCTGAAAACTTAACATTAAACATGTTTTCATTTTCAACCTAAGTTTCCTTCTCCTAAACACTTTGCAGTAATAAAAACATTTCTCGTCAAAATTCCAGTGAAGTGAAAACACAAACAACGAAAAAATAAACTCTTTAAAATGAACAAAATCAACACCGGAAAAAGACATGCCACAAAACAAATTATTAACAATATGAAATGACAGGAAAAAAAAATTTCTGGCTTTATAATTTCTTGGGAAGAATAAGAAGAAAAAAACAATCAAATAGTGTTTTGACACCGATTTTTCATATGATACACATTGACTTTTCCTACGTTTCTAGAATTTTACCACTATAGAAATGGAAAGCAACTCCAGGAAACATTTCAATATATAAACTCTAGAGTCAAAGCAAATTAATTATTATAATCAGAAGGTAATTAATTACAGGAAGTGTCAGAACTTTTTGCTATTTGTTTAACAGACGCTTACTTTTTCAACGGAGAAATCTTAGCTTCAATGCGAAAAGTAATTATCTGGAGATGTTTTTCACGCAGCGAGAGAGAGAGAGAGAGAGAGAATAATTCTTCTTGGATTTTTTACCATTCGCTTTCCACTCCAGTTAGCAGTTCATGTCCTTTTAATCATTTTTTGTGTAAAATTTTCCTCAACTTAATGATGCGCAGAGCTTCCTCATTATCAATTACTGCTCTAGTTTTGGAGAATTTTTTTTTTTTTACATATGAGAGAATATGTTTAAATCTCAATGATTTTTACAAATAATTTAATGAGACTGTATCGAAAAATAGCATTCAAAATAATTTCTTACCATTAGCTTTCCAGTCCAGTTAGCAATTCAGGCCCTTTTAATCATTCTTCTGTGTAAAATTTTACAAAACTTAATGATGCGCAGAGCTTCCTCATTATCAATTACTGCTCTAGTCTTGGAGAATTCTTTTTTACATATGAGAGAATATGTTTAAATCTCTATGATTTTTACAAATAATTTAAAGAGACTGTGTTGAAAAATAGTATCCAAAATAAAAGGAATTAGCATTTTATCGGTAATAAATAATTAAGCAGTACATTGCAGTAGGAATTTAAAAAAAACATCCATTTAATCAATTATTTTTTTAGTATTAAATAACTAAAATAGGGATCTTTTGAATTCGGTGTCGGACTAATAAGATTTGCCCAGCCTTTCCCCTTTGCTGATACGGCGTATAGAGTGCGCCAGTGGGTATTTTTCATAAGCTGTGTAAAAATTTTCGAAGGTGGAAAGCTCGTCACCCCTCTAAACTCGTATTAACATTCCCCCTACTTGCTCCGATAGTTTCCACTGACAATGATTAAGTCAGTTTGTTGTGATTGTGATTGAAAAAGCATGGAACGCTATCCGTAACCCAACCTGACTATCACGAAACGGCGGGAAATTATCGTTACAGAGCAATATCCGGCTGTTTTGGAAGAATTAAGCAAGTAAATACCAGCTGAGGAAGAGCCTGACGCATTATAGCTCGATGGAGATGTGACTGAGTACAGCGACCAAGAAACTGATTCTGAGAGTGACGTGGAGGACAATCCAGTTCATGAAGAATATAGAAACTCAAACTTAAACACAAATGTTTGCATCATCCATCCATTCGACCTCTTTTCTTATTATACCATAAAAAAGTTGTGTATAGTTAAATAAGCTTAGATTTGGGAAAACGGAAAGGCGCATAAAGTGTGCCAACCTAATCTGAGTGTTCTAAAAAGTATCCTGTTCGCAAAGAGATAAGATAGAGCTGATGAAAGATAGAAAGAATATACCCTTGTATAAAATAACGTATCCCGATTTGAACGGGCTTTTTTCCGATGTTTATTTGATAATTTTTTTCGCATTAATGCGAGTGCTATTTTTTAAGTAAGGCCCGTTTGTCAATAGCGTTTCAAATCTCGGACGTGCTTGAAAATGAGTGTGCGTGTGGACACCCGGTGTTCTTTGCGTAGAACCCAGGTAGCCCAACACTTTACCCGATATTGTAAAATAATGTTCGATATTATATAAGATTATATGATATTGTATAATATTATACAATATCATATATCATGTATAATATTATACAATATCATATATCATGTATAATATTATACAATATCATATATCATGAATAATATTATACAATATTACGAATATTGTTCTATATCTATGTGCTACTGGGAAATCCTATATCATTTCTGATGTCAGTCTTTTCGCTTCGTAAAGCGGAGAATTCACGAGAAGGCTAGGCTACGCCATTTGCCCCAAGAACTTGTTTGTATTCCACTCATTCCAGTCTAAAATTTTAGGTAAGTCATTCACGGATATTCCAAAGTTAGTTTTGAGACACCTTGTTTGAACGGGTGTCTCAAAGTCCCAGAGTTACACCAATCCACACTCCTGCACCTCCACAAGGTGGATCTTTGATTCTACTTTCAACATGATCTAGTCTCGTTGCGGGGTGCGAATCTAGGCAGAAGCATTGTTTTCCAGCTACCGTCCAAGCGAGGTCCTCAAAAGGACATCCGGCGATTCCAATTGGATTTTAAATTCTTCGGAATTCCACCAATTTCAATCTGTTTGATCTAATTTTCATAGGAATTTGGCAATGGCGAAAGTTTTTCCCAAAAAACTTCGTTTGGAACAGCGGTAAATGCCCCGCTTAATGTGATATTAAAATGCTTAAAAAATCGAGCCTCCCGCCGACTATGAAGTACGGTCAGTCATTTTTTTAACAGCAAGAAACACTAAAGCTGAGGATATGCAACAATCAGATTGCGAAGTGTACGGTGACAATGCAACGATTGACAGTTGCGTGAGAAAATGGGTGATATTGTTCAAACTGGTAGGGAAAATTTCGACATGGAATAGTATTCAAATTGGCCATCTGAGATCAATCGTAAAATCATGGAAACTGTGTATTGGGACAGAAAGGGTGTTTTGTTATTAACTTTCTTGCCCCCTGCTTTAAACATCTGGCAAGACAACTGGGATAACGGAGAAACTGGCCGCAGTACACACGATAGTGCCCAGGGTCTCAAACAAGCCAGTAGGATGGAATAGAGAAGAGATAATTTTCATTACAGGACACAGTCCTTTCCCTTCATCGCTTCAATCTTCGAACACATGGCAACTGCTCGTGCGGAGAAAAAGGAGGTCCAATGCACTAGGCCACAAAATGTCGGTTTACCCTCTCCTGGCATTAACAAACTCCTACCGTGTCACTTAAATTACAGTGGTTGCAAAACATTCTCACGAATAACTTCTCAAGAACCCGTCTTCGACACCTAATGCGTTTCATATGTGATGAGAACAATCTCATTGTAGAGGATAATAATTGAGCACTCATCCACCCAGACTGACACACACTTCCGGCTACTTATGACTTTTTTACTCTACGTATTTTTTCTTTTTTGTTTTGTTTTCTATGTTGTTCTATCCAGTGTATGTTTCTTTTTCATTTTTATTTGTTTTTGTACCTGTTACTTGTTTTTGTCCTTTCTTAAAAAAATAAAATTCACCTCCATCCATCCAAACCGGAAAGGAGCCAAATGGCTCTAAACACGGGGATGCAGGTGGTGTAATGTAATGTAAAGTACCTCTTACCCATTCTAAAGACTTTGTGTTAGGCTTTTAGATATTGATAGAGATGTAAAACGACTATGAATAATTGATTACTATCACAGGCGGCAGAGTTCTATGAGGATATTCCAAAAACTATTTATTCATAATGATGAAAGATTAAGCCGATAATTAATTTAAGTTGAATTATAGACAATTGTATGCAATATTAGAAAATAGAAGCTTTTTGGAATTTTTTTTAATTGTTTTGTTGTTATTTCAATTCGGACATTGCCTAAAACACAGTCCTCGTATGTTTTTAAGTATGTCATCTAATAATTGTCAGTTTCCGTGTTTTTTTTCATAGTTACAAGCTGAGTCAGTAACAAACGTGTTAAGTATTTTTTCCCTTTAATTACAAATTGAATCAGAATTCGTAGATTCATATTATTCAAATAAAGAAACGTTTAATGATATTCAAAATGAAACTTTTTCCAAAAGAAATAAAATAATACATCTCAAACATTTGCAGACAAAAACTCCAAGTAAATGATTTTCGAACAAGTAGCTAATTTTTTTGCTTAAGAAATATAAGGAAAGTTGCTGTCTCTGGAGAAACAGCAAGTTATTAGCTTTCTATCATCCATTAATATCAAGTGAAATAAACGTATTACATAAAAATTGTATTATTTTAAACTTCCTTAGATATATAGAAAAAATATAGATATATGGTATATATAGAAAAATATATAGAAAATTTACAATAAGATCTGATAATTTATTTTTACTTTTATTTTAATCTACTGTTTTATTCGCATAACCCCTAAACAGCTGTCTTGTTTTGTCATTCGTATTTGTTTCCACTTACTGAGACTAAACTCTTAGTATAATTTAAAGTGAACTTCAAAATTCCTTGGAATTTTCAAACGAACAAAATGTTGAGTCTTTCCGATTTTCTAGAGAAGTAGGTCCCCACAAGTGGAAGCCAGAAGTCATGGACTGTATTTCAAAAAAGAAACCATTAAAATTACTAAAAATGAAAATTTTCTCTCAAAAAATAAAATACATCACTCAAAAGAATTTATAGACCACATATCTAAGCAGACGATTTTCGGATAACTCACTTTTTTGTGAATGTGCGTTTCCGAATTTTACAGAAATGAGCAATCTTTGGAAAAACAGTTGAGGATTAAGCAGTCAAACATTCTAATTTAATAATATCTTGAAGAAAATAAAGACATTACATATAAATTTTACTCTTTTAACTGTCCTCACATTCAAAGACATAGAAAAATTATATATACAGGTGATAATTTATCTTCATTGAATTTTTATTTTACTGGCTTATTCCAATAACTGCTTAACAGATGTTTTGCTTTTTGAATTTGCTATTTGTTATCCATATTCAACTCTCTGTATCATTTAAAGTAACATTTGGGTCATTGTATCATTCAAAGTAAGTTTGAAATTCAAAGCAAGAAAAAATCCAATTTCTTCGCCTCGCTTATAGAAGAGTAAAATTAGGTCTCCTAACTACAAGAAAAGGCGTAAATTTCTTAGCTACATAATTACTTGACAAATACCGATAGCAATATATAAAATGAACGTTTTAAACAAGTAATTGATACTCGTTAGCTAAAGACAGCTAATATTAACCCTTCAAAGAAGAGGCGATAAATAATCATTACAAATTATTTTAAGAGAAGCAAATTAACATAATTCTTCATTAAATTTAGTCTAATCATAGTTAAATGAGAAAATTATTTACTGAGAAAAACATAAATAATAACTGAATGCTTGAGACATAATCTTATTTTCAAAAAAAATCCAGTTTTGTTTTAGTAAAAATAGCAAAGAGTGTTTTTTTCCCCTAGAACATTAAAAAAAATTAAATATTCAAAAACCTTTAGCATAAATTCTATTTTTATCTCTTTATATATTTTATATTATTACAAACTCATACGGAGGGCACTGTGAGTACACGGATATGACTTGCTGCCAGCTAAGTAAGCAGGAATTCGGTTCCCCTGTGGGTATAGTAATGGGGGATCTTTTTGTTCCTCCACCAGTGATAGCATATATCTCTTTCGGGAGGGGACAGGCCGTGGCCAGGTTATTGTCTACTAGGTTTCCAGCCTCAGTACTGGAAACTATTGCAAAGGCTGTCATTCAGATGACCCGGATGTCAAAGCAGGAAGGGGGTAGACCTGTTCTTGACATTATATTAATACAAAAAAATAGTTTTAACAGTACTTAAAATTTAACTTAGATAACTAACTAGATAAAAACTTAAATAGGTGTTACTCTGTAACTACTCATAGACTACGAATTAAATTCAAGTTTATAATTATATATTTTTAAATTTTTTCAAACAACTTAGTGTAACTTAAGAAAACATTTTATAATATTTCATTTAAAAATTAGTGTTTGTACTCTTTGCAGATGCTTAAAGCGTACTCTTCACAAATTGCCTTATTGCAGTAGTTGCATAGGTATTTTGTCATCCTGCGTTTCTTAGATGGTCAGAAAGCACAAATTTTGCGCATGTTTGAAGCACTTTTAGCATTGTCTTTTGAAGCTAACTACAATTTCTGCAGTTTATTCAAACTTCTGCACAATTGTAACTAAACATTCAACTGTTAGACGAAAATTTCAGCAAGTCACGTAAAGTAACAAGTGTACAGCCCTGCTTATCACATTAGGATAACGTATTTTACTAGTTATGAAGGTATTGTGAGTGAGGTGGTTTGAGCTCAACGGAAACATCTCGAATTAGCAAAACTGGCGCGAAATCCGTCCTACCGCCACGAGAAAAAACCAGACACCAGACATGCGGGTGGCGGTCGTTATGGGAACGGGATATTCCATTGCATTTGGGGGGGGGTGACGGAAAGGGTTTTATTTCATTTGGCGCAAATACAACCGACGGAAGTATCATTTCGCTTTGTACGTTGGTTGAAAACGGATTCCTCGCCTAACGAAGTGCGCTTAATTGCCAAATGTTGCAATTGATTTTATACCCGTTTCCCTCCCGTTTTCAACTCGTCTACTTGAGGCAACCCTGTTCTGGGTTTTTCTTGTAGTGGTAGAACTTTTAATCGGTAGTCTACTCGATTAACGTTTAGTTATATAGGGTTATTCGTTGTTAACATCACAGTTGATTTCAACTATCAAATCAATCACAATTTTTTTATATTATTCAAAAAATCTATAAAATTTAACATAATTATTTCTTTATACTATATCTAATTGTTTAGAAATGATAACAAAAATCATTGTACTTCTGTATTTCCCTTCCCACACAATTACATGAAAGTAATACAAAATACATAATGGAAAAAATGTTTTACATAAAAAAACACAGAGCAAAAAGGCCAGCTGAATTTAGTTTAATTGATCCCAGTATTATCATTTACTTTCTTCTGTAGCTTTATCCTTTTAGATAAACATCTTAAACAGAAAAAAAGTTTTTCATCATAAGGTTCTTTCGTTTTTGTCCAGTAATGACAAGAGATTACAAAGAACATTTTTTCATGTTTGTCGTTTTTTTCTGATAGAAGATAATTGGTTTGATCCGTCGCGAGACTTATAAAATAAGTTTTATGGTTTTTCCTTCCACAAGATTTATATGTTGCCTGGAAATAATTCGCTTCCAAGGATGATCACTTTCAATTAACGAAAAGCTACTTTAACTTTTAATCTTATGAAACAAAAAGGAAGGGTTCTATCGGTATCTTACCTTCGTGAGTGAAACTGTGTTACTAGCCGAAAGCTTGATCTGGAACAGGCTCAATGGTGGACACAAGTTATGATGTGCACACATGTCTGGTTTTAAAATTTGTTCTTACTTCAGGTATGCTTATGTCCAAACGTAAAGCTTAGTTCGCAAAATGCAAAAAAGTTGGAGTTAATATGAATACAATGGTTGGCAATCAGTTGTGGAGAGTCGTCGCATATATAGCAGTCGGAGCTCATATTTTATAGTGAAGATTTGGTCACGAGGGCATTTGGGGGGGGCAGAGCAGAAAGTAATGAGGGAAAAAAGTTTTGGGCTAACTCCGACTCACAGAAAGATGCTAATGAATGATAACTTTTATCAATGGTTGCGTTTGCTGTGCGCAATACGTACATGCAATTTCGTCACAATAGAACGTATTTTCTGGAAGTTATAAAGATTTTTCTTAAAAAATCCCATATTTTCTCGCATGTTTTTTCTTATAACATGCAGAGTTTTCAATCAAATTATCAGAAACTTACAACATATTTGTCAATATGTTAGAGACGCATTGTCGTAAAGTTTGAAGTAAATGCTTTGATTATTGAAAGAAATATTTTACATAGTAGATAAACATTTTACTGCGTTCTGTTACTCTTACAGAACGAAAGCAATTCAGATCTTGCAATCCTATATGTATCTGAATCTTAATCATGAAACTGGAATCTTTATACAAGCTTCTCTATGTATCTGGCTTTCAAATTATAAAAGAAAAAAATACTACGTTCCGCAGATGCGCAGTTAAAAATGATTTCTACAAATACTCACAATTCCTAAGCACTTACTTAAAATTTTAATTCAATGCTTCGCTAATATATTTCCATGTATTCGATAAGTTTCGTATAATTTTATTGAAATCTCTAGATGTTATAAACAAACAATATGCTGAACAATTTGGGATTTAAAAAGAGCAACTTAATATCTTCTTGAAAATATTTGCTATTTTCACAAAACTTCATGTAAATATTACGCACAGTAAAAGAAATCATTGATAAAAGTCAAAATCATTATCAATTTCTGCTAAACGAGGTTCACCCAAATCATTTTTTCTTATTATTTCTTTTTTCTTCTTGATACTTTTCTGGTCGTCCCCCTAAATGCCCTCGTGACCAAATCTTTACTGTAAAATGTGAGCTGAGAATACTGTAGAAACCACGACTCTCTTTACTACAGATTACAAACCTATGTATGCACATTGACTCTAAATTTTTCTCATCTCACGAATTATGCTTAACGTTTGGACGACTGTGTAATTGAAGTCACATCAGTTTTAAATTGGCTGTAAAAGTCTCAATTTTTCCATAAAATATGTTTATCGTGTGTAATTAATCACTAATAACTGAAAACTGCTGCGTGACCACAACATACACTGAAGAGCCAAAAGTAATGGGAAAAGAGAAGAAAAAATACATGTATTCTTTTGGTAGAAAGCTTCAAGGAAAGAAATAAATTTGTTTCATTAAATAACGGATTAAGTCTTTTGAAAATTCTTTTTAACGGTAATCAATCATGTAATGGAAAGGACATGTGGTTACATGGATCATTGTCTTGAAATTGTTTAGGTGTTGAAGTCACGTCAGTTTTAATTTGGCTGTACGTATTTTGATATTTTGAAGAAAATATGTTCCTAGCGTGCAATTAATCATCGATAATTGAAAGATTCTGTATTATTCACACAGATGTAACAAATAATTTTTTAGGTAACTTGAATTTTCTTAACGTAACTTTGTTTCAATGTATCATCCAAAATCGCTATCTGTAGGTATGTGAAATCACTCAAAAGTTTGTGTCATATGTTCAAACAAGTTTTCATTTCTTTATCAACTGCAATTTCTACGATACTTGTTTTCTAAATTATTAACTCGCAGTGTGGAAGCAAGGGATATTAATCTTATTTATCGAAAATTCCTTTTACTTAGGTCAGTTTTTTCTTCTAACGAAAGAGTTCGAATTTTCAAATTATCATCCCGTAGTTTTCTTCTTCTTTGTTGCATAACTCGTTTCCTTGTTTCCTAAAATGATTGCTAGCGTGATTATGCATCTTTTTGATCATTGCCGTTTCTATTTATAACGCCGTGATGATGGATACGTTTAATCTAAATGTACCATATCTAATCCAGAACAGCTTTAAAGATATAATTTTAAAGTTCAATGAGCCAATACATTTTAATTTTTGAGAAGCCGTTCCATGATTTTTGTATTTTTGAAATAGTCTAAAAATCTTGTAATTCAAATTTAACAATCTCAGCATCAATACGTCAGAAAATAGATAAATATTGTTTGTTATTATTATAAATTAAGGCTTATTTCATCACATATAATATTATTTCCATACTTCTAAGAAAGCATTTTATTTATGGAAAATATTAATTTGAGAAGGTAAATTACGCAAATTTAGTATTTTTAATTAATGTAAAGTCAAACAAATAGAGCTTCATCAATGATTAATAGCAAATTCTATGAGCACATGTGTAATGTAAAAGAAAAACAGCTTATAAGCTGTTTTGAATAATTACGAATGTTGATCTTAAACAAATATTAGTCTTTTCAAATGGCAACAGATTTCGAAAACATTTTAATAACTGAAATTTCAATTAACATCTTAAAACTATTCTCAAAATATCTTAAAAGATTTGAATGTCATTCAAATGAATGCTCAAATATCATTTGTATAAATTTGTTAGAAAAGAATGACCTGACTTTTCCTGAAAACATTTCAGGGAACGTGATGAATCAGAATAAAACAATATTGGTTGCTTAGACAATCTTTAAACATTATTTTATCGGTCAGAATTTTTAAATAAAATAATGCTGACATTATATAATGTGAAGGTGTATAACAGTTTTTATCCAAGAAATTTTCAAAGCATCATTTAATTCTAGCCATTTTATAAACAATTCAGGAATGACTTCAAATTTCTTTTGAAATTTTTTTAATTTTTTGACTTTTTTTAATTCTTTAAAGGTCGTTGCATGATGGTCTTCGTATCTAAACGTAATGAGAAATGTCACAATAACAAGATATCCAATTTCAGAAAGAGGCGGAAACTCAGAAACATCCTATATTATTTTCATAAACATTGCAGTTCTAATCTACATAGCCTTACAAAAGCAGTTTTGATTTGTGCATTTCGTAGAAATATTTATGCTTTTTGGAGAAGGAAGTACCTTAAATAATTACTTAAACATACTTTTATGTTTTCATTAATGTGAAGTTAGGTAAACAGAACAATATTCTATTTAGACAATGAATTGTAAGTACCAATGGGTAAACAATAGAGAACATCGAAGCTGTTTAGTTTGATTTATGCAGAGAGTAAGCGAATATTTTTGCAAACATATTTTACAACATATATTTGTAATTAAACTTTGTAAACATTCCAACAACAGAAATTTTAAATAAAATCTTGAAACATTCATAGCGTAAATTTAATATATTGGATAAATTTGTGCAATTTTTTGATTGATGTTTGATGAATAATATATCACTCGAAAATTTTATAACCAGTCAGAGAAATGCTAAAACTATAATTTTAAAAAAATTCTGATCTAGCATCATATTAATAAAATTTAATTAATTAATTTGTACATTAAAGCATTAATTTTTGACAGAAAGAAATGATGTATTAACCCATAACGCACCAAACACTAAAAAAATTAATATCCTTTTTACCAAATCTTAAATATGTGTTTATCTGAGCCTATGTATACACATAAAATGAAAACAACTTTTAAAAATTTTATTAGTTTCATAGGTACAGGCTGTCCTAAAAATAGGACAATGGCACGATCCACTGGTATTCGTTTTACTTAGGTGGAATGGGAGAAAGCATCTTAAAGATAGTCACGTGTTATGTTCTCTACCGATAATTGTTGATTTGTTACATAAGTTTTCAGCTGGCATTTTCTTTGTCTGTTTCTCGGATATTTTACAGTAATAATTTTATTGTTAAGCTTTAGAAAATTTTCGGTAACTTGTTGAATATCGAATTTTCTGCATGTTGGTTTCCTTGGAATATAAATTCTCAAATATGCAACTGTTATATGTCTTCGAAAAACAAGCAGGCTCAGACGATCATCAATTAATAGCTGACTTAACTTTCATGAAACAACTAATGCTGTTTAAATGCATTAATAAAAAGAGGCCAGTACTATTCACCCCCCTTGAACTGAAGTAATATAAGCTGCTGCAAGATTATCAAACATTTCGAATCCGTTTTCATGGTTATTGTTTAATGTATGCAAAATGGTACTTTTGTAGCGGAATCGAATCAAAAGATTCGGAATTCGACTCTGGCCACCATGCTTCTGATGTTGGTCGTGCTTGACTCGTCGTAATTGTGAACCAGCTCGTGGCAACTTGAGGATTTACCGTCAGCGGAGTATATGAAGACGTTCAACCGAGAACTCTTTCTCTCTTTTCCCCTTTTTTCGAACCAACAAGATACGCATTCAAAGGTTCAAGTATGTCAGCTATTTTAGGAATGAACCTGTGATGAAAATTGACCATTCCCAAGAAACTTCTCAACTGACTAACAGTTTCGGGTTTTGGAAATTCCTGAATTGCCTTAACTTTAGTAGTCATGGGAAGAATACCTTCGCTATTTA
>BGPR01006923.1:52901-74699 GCA_013235015.1 Araneus ventricosus
TACATTTTTTACTGATAATTGTTGATTCTGCTGCATTTTTCAGATTCATATATACAGGCTGTCCTAAAAATAGGACAATGGCACGATCCACTGGTATTCGTTTTACTTAGGTGGAATGGGAGAAAGCATCTTAAAGATAGTCACGTGTTATGTTCTCTACCGATAATTGTTGATTTGTTACATAAGTTTTCAGCTGGCATTTTCTTTGTCTGTTTCTCGGATATTTTACAGTAATAATTTTATTGTTAAGCTTTAGAAAATTTTCGGTAACTTGTTGAATATCGAATTTTCTGCATGTTGGTTTCCTTGGAATATAAATTCTCAAATATGCAACTGTTATATGTCTTCGAAAAACAAGCAGGCTCAGACGATCATCAATTAATAGCTGACTTAACTTTCATGAAACAACTAATGCTGTTTAAATGCATTAATAAAAAGAGGCCAGTACTATTCACCCCCCTTGAACTGAAGTAATATAAGCTGCTGCAAGATTATCAAACATTTCGAATCCGTTTTCATGGTTATTGTTTAATGTATGCAAAATGGTACTTTTGTAGCGGAATCGAATCAAAAGATTCGGAATTCGACTCTGGCCACCATGCTTCTGATGTTGGTCGTGCTTGACTCGTCGTAATTGTGAACCAGCTCGTGGCAACTTGAGGATTTACCGTCAGCGGAGTATATGAAGACGTTCAACCGAGAACTCTTTCTCTCTTTTCCCCTTTTTTCGAACCAACAAGATACGCATTCAAAGGTTCAAGTATGTCAGCTATTTTAGGAATGAACCTGTGATGAAAATTGACCATTCCCAAGAAACTTCTCAACTGACTAACAGTTTCGGGTTTTGGAAATTCCTGAATTGCCTTAACTTTAGTAGTCATGGGAAGAATACCTTCGCTATTTATAGTGTGTCCCAGAAAATCAACCTGCGGTTTACCAAACTCACATTTCGATTATTGATGGTAATTCCGAACTCAACGAAACGTTTGAATATCTGTTTCAGGTGTTGCGCATGTTCCGTTTTATTCTTACTAAACACCAAAATATCATCTATGTACGCGAAACAAAAATCAAATCCGTATAAAACCTCATTTATAAATCTTTGGAATGTTTCGGCGGCAGAACATAAACCAAAGTTCAAACAAGGAAACTCAAACAAACCAAATGGCGTAATAACTGCGGTTTTCTCAATATCATCTGGGTTTACCGGGATTTAATGATACTCACGAACGAGATCAATTTTTGAAAAAAATACTTTTCCCTTTCAAATAATGTGAAAAATCATGCAAATGTGGTACTGGATATTTGTCATGTTTAGTCACTCTGTTAAGCGCCCTATAATCTCCTGTAGGTCGCTAGTCTGTGGAACCTTTAGGGACCATATGAAGTGGGCTTTCCTAGTTACTACGCGATGGACGGCAAATTCCCTTTTCCAGCATATACTCAAATTTCTGTTTCGCTACCTGTATCAACCAAAAATGGTGTTTTAGTAATCCTATATTGCACATATAACCTGCGACTATAAACCAGGGCTTCAGAAGCGACCGATATTTCTGAAGGTTTTACGCCGTTATTCTGAAAACTACATGGTTTTATGCATTTATGGGCTCTATCCTCAAATTTATAATGATGAAAACAAAGCCGGTTATTCCGCTCTCGAGACTCAGAACGGGATCTTCTATGCCTTTTCTTAGCATTAATAGATGCAAAGCGCGCATTTAACGTTTAGACTTGTTTTGAAAGCTCCGAAATTTGTAGTTCCATTTCCCTCATCTCTGAAGTACAATATTCCGGTTTACTCGTTTTTACGGCTGCAACTTCCCCCAAATTATATTCATGCATACGATCTGCCATTTCGGCCAATTTAGACAAAGATTCCGAGCTAATGCTCAGAATTGTCCGAATATTAACAGGAAGTCGATTAAGCCATAGGTTTTCCAAAAACGCATCGTCTACCAGTCCTTCACTCAACTCTTGCATTTGATGCAGTAATAAGAACGGCTTTCTATCTCCCAAATCCAGGTCTTCAAGTAATCGTCTAACCTTCTTGTTTTTCAAAACCTCAAATTCTGATAAAAGTCTGTTTTTAAGCGCGATATACTGATTGTCTATAGGTGGGGTATGCAGTAAGTCGCTGTCATAGGTCAAGGTTTGAGGATCAAGTGCTGCAACTAAAGTATCAAATTTAGATTGTTCTCTCACTATTCTAGCAATCCTAAAATTAGCCTCAATTTGCGCGAAATATAATTTCACATTATTCGCCCAAAATGCAGGAACCCTGACTGCTACTCTACCGCAACTAAAAAAATTACCATCCTGTGATGGTTTCAAATTCTCAGAATCGCCATCAGCGTTTCCTGATTTACCCTCTTTTTCCGACATTTCACCGTAATGTGCGATACTGGGAGCAAGCTCCTCTCATCAACACCTTAAGAGTGTCCACAAAACGCACTATTAAGCATCAATATAAAACCAAACTAAACCTCAGAAGAGTCACATGCAAGCAAGAAGTAAAGCAATTGGATTGATCTTACCCTCACAAAGAGGAAGTAGTCTTTTACCAGTGATATATACAGGGTGTCCAACAAAGAACTCCCTCATTTTAAAATTAAATAACTCGGCAACGGAGATCGATAGAAGAACGAAACCAGTGATATGCTTAGTCTGAAAGCCGTAAAAATCTGATACAAAAGTTTCAAAATTAGTTATAAATGTTGCCGACAGGTGGCGCTGCCGGTTGTAATAGCTATTCAGAATCCGATAAGAAATCTATAAACTGTCCTTGGCAAGCACGAAAAATGCCTAATTTGAATCGATTGTGATGTGATTGCAACGATTACTTGCAAATGACAGTTTATAGCTTTCTTCTCGAAATCTGAACTGTGATTACAACGAACAGCGCCACCTGTCGGCAACATTTATAACTAATTTTGAAACTTTTGTATCAGATTTTTACGGCTTTCAGACTAAGCATATCACTGGTTTCGTTCTTCTATCGATCTCCGTTGCCGAGTTATTTAATTTTGAAATGAGGGAGTCCTTTGTTGGACACCCTGTATATACATCTCAGCAGCTAGCTAGGCTTGTTCCAGACGGGTCGCCCTTTTCCCGACAAAAAGCGACAGGACAAGAATTTTGTTGTAGTGGTGAACGGTCAAGAGAAAGTCATCAGTGTGGACAGGTCGAAACCTGCTGTCCTACTGTCCGACACGACTAGTTCAAATCTTTCATATAAGACTAAGTATGGTCGTAAAGTGCGTTTTCGTCTACCACCTTAGATGTGAGACTGGTGGGGGAATGTGTAGCGGAATCGAATCGAAAGATTCGGACTTCGACTCTGCCCACCATGCTGCTGATGTTCGTAATTGTGAACCAGCTTGTGGCAACTTGAGGATTTACCGCCAGCTGAGTGTATGAAGACGTTCAACCGAGAACTCTTTATCTCTTTTCCCTTTTCTTTCCAGGTCGTCTACACCCGGTTCCTTCGCTGATTGATGTTTGCTTCACCTGTATTTTGGAGTCCATGGGCTTACCCTAACATCTTGAAGCGTCATGACATACCGTTTATAATATTGTTGTTTGTATTAAATAAATTGTTTTACTCATCCAGTTGCGCCTTCTGATGTGTGCGACATCCCCGACTCCACATGCGCCACACTTTTACCTGTTTTCTGCCACGTGAAAAATTCACATGTTTATTTTAAAATACTAGCATCAAAATTATTTTCAAGAGAAATCAAAATGTAACTGTATGGAAACGAGAAAAACTACGTCTGCTTCGTTGCATTTCAAAATACAAACTGATTTCATAAGCTGGCGTTTGATAATAAGTAACTCCCCCGCCCTGCGAGGGCGCGCCTGGTACATGATATTCACCCGTCAGACATACTGTTAAGCGCCTGCGTTAGTTGTAGAGTAACAATGTCTGGAATGTAACAGAGAAAGAAAGGACTTTCTCCATTATTAACTGATGGGTGGTAGGTAGTAGCGGATCGTCATATTGTCCTATTTTTAGGACAGTCGAAAATGCAAGGAGAAATGATCTTCTGGATAATATTTTGACAATGTTTCTTACTTGTATAAAGATATGGATTATTATTTCAATAAATTTATATGTACGTTTTACTTGGAGCTCTAAACTTTAAAAAAACATGCGCGTCGAATATTTAAAAGAAAATTCCGCAAAAATCGCCATTTCAAAAATTTAATAAAAATAACCAAAATTAATTTAAACTTGCGATAGAGACAAATATATATGTAAATGAATCTTGAACAGTAATTAATCTTTAATGAGAATTAAATAATTCAAAAGAATTGATATAAACACCACTTGTATGTGCTGTCCTCTTTTCAGAACGATGAGAAAATTCGGGATAACCCTTTCTACGCCCGTGAGAATATACGTACAAGGTGTGCCCAAATGGAAAGGAGACCTTAGCTGTATCGGCGTTGTATCAAATCCCAATGAGTTAATGTGCTAGCCGATAGATGGCGTGGTGGTATTCCGAGTTGCACCTGCGTAGTTAAGGGCTTCGCATCAATATCCTCATTCCTGGAGAGTTGCTTCCGCAGTTCGTTGCATGATGGATTCTTCCAGATCAGCACAAAGAGCAGTTATCCAATTTCTTCTCGCAGAAGAGGAACATGCTTCACAAATTTATTGAAGGATGAAAGAGGTGTACGGAGAGTAGTGTTTCGCATGGTGCACCATATTCCGGTGGTGTCAACGTTATGAGGTGGGACGCGCAAACATCAAGGACTTGCCACGCCCTGGGCAGGCGCACGGTGTGACCAACAGTGCCACGATTTCGGTTGTGAATGAGCTCATACAGCAGAATCGTCGAATAACCAACCACACGTGAAATTGCTGTTGAACTGCCGATGAGCAAAGGAATTGTGCATCGCATAATCCATAAAAAGCTTGGTTATGGCAAAGTTTGTGCACAGTGGGTGCCCAAGCTTCTGTCAGAGAATCAGAAGACGGTGAGAATGCCTGACCCAGCAGTTTCTATACTGAAGCCAACTCCCTTCCTACGCGCTGGGATCACTGTATCAATGTCAATGATGATAATTTATAGTTGTACTACTCCACATGAACTGTAATCAGAATATTGTTATTAATATTTCTTTCATATAACTGTAGTGTCCTTTTTATTTGGGCACACCTTATACTTCCCACCAACTTCATCAATTTTTAAATACATTTTTTTAGGTTGGCGTAAATTCTCGCCAAAGTTTTCTATGAAACAAAAACCTGGATGTTCCCGTTTCTTATCTCAAACCATAACAAAGTGTATGCACTTGGTAATTGATTATTTATTAATAAAATTAACTATCAAAAAATAATTTCATCTAATAAGCTAAATGGATTTCTTTTCTTAGATTAATCTCAATACCTAAGTTTTTTTATTATACCACTTCTAAAAAAGGCCTTAAAAAGGGTTGAGCCTTTTACATGAATTCCCAGCAGCAAGTGTAAGTCAACAAGAATGACATGTATTTAATTGATTATTAATAAAAAAAACAAAAATTGATCCAATAATAAATAAACAAAGGCGTTGATATTTATTTATTACTTTATCACAACACTTTGTCTAATCTAATGGATTTTGCTTCGTTGCTTACGTTTGTATATTTTTTACAAACCTATTTATTACTGTTCATATCTCACTGGAGTTCCTTGAAAGATATGCAGACCTTCAAACATGGTAAAATGATTAAAAATAAACATAAATTCACCTTGTATTTCTTCCTTCATTCCTCCGATATCTAAGAAATAACCCGTGAAATTACAATTACAGTACTTAGATCGGAATATCGATTGAAACGATAATCGATAATGATATTTTCTTCAAGTTATCGTCCGTGTAGGTGATTAGTAAATATCTACATTAAAAATTACTATGGATTCTGGGGGTAAAAGACATTATGTTAGGAGCAAAAAGTAAAGAAAAGAATGAGTGAAGAAAGGAAAGATACTCTAAAACAAAAGAACGATTTATGTTTCCTGCATAGAAGAATGATGTAAAAAACTGGGGGAAAATACATTAATCATTTTGGTGCTTTAGGTGAGAGATGGAGCATTAGAGCGATGGAATCCTTGATCCTCGGTGTCGCCTTAAACTTTTCTCCCTCCGGCCTTATAGGGGAGGGAGGGAAAATTTTCTGATAATGTACTATGAATGCAATAAAGGGGGATGGAAAACTACTTTCTTTAACTTAGAAAAAGGTTTTCAGCTTTAAACGGTAATATTTTGGAAAATGTGGTGATATGGAAATAAATTTTCCCTTATAATTAAATTTCTTTAAACAGTGATATTGTTTTCGAAAAAATGTCGCTGATTTTTGAAGAAAAATAATCTAAAATTTCTTTCAAAACGCGATTAAAATTTCGTGATTGCAGTTAGTTCGTTTTGAAAGGATATAAAAGATTTCTGAAATAGGTGAAAAAAGCTATCGAGCTTTAAGCTCTGAAATACAGAATCGGAGTTGTTCAGTCATAAAACTGAATGAGTTTACTTTAATCTTTCAGTAATTAAATGATTTTTTAGACATTTTAAATTACGGCTCTAATTCATTTTAAAAGATTTAAAATGCCAACAAAATTTTGAGGCCGAGGCACGTGAATAATTTTTCATGAATTTATTTATTTATTTACAACCCACCCGGCCCAGCATACCCAAGAGGATTTAAAGCCTTACACAAGCCGGAAGGGAAACATAAAACAAAAGAAATGATCAACTTCAAAAAAGAATTTACAAAGAACTCAAAGGAGTGAGCAGAACAATTTATAAATCATAGTGTACAACATTGAACTCCAAGATGAAAAAAGATAAAGAGAAAAAACAGAAATCACAAAAAGATTAAGAGCAAAAATACAAAACGCAAAGAACAAAAACACAAAGCACAAAAAGATTAAGAGCAAAAAAAAACCACAAAGAGCAAAAACACAAAGCACAAAAAGATTAAGAGAAAAAACACAAAAAGCTTGACATTAAAAACTCAGAAAGCTTAACAATAAAACACAAAAAGCTTGACATTAAAAACTCAGAAAGCTTAACAATAAAACACAAAAAGCTTGACATTAAAAACTCAGAAAGCTTAACAATAAAACACAAAAAGCTTAACATTAAAAACACAAAAGGCTTAACATTATAAACACAAAAAGCTTAACATTAAAAACACAAAACAAAAAAATATTAAGAGCAAAAACACAAAACGCAAAAAAGAGCTAAAACACAAAAAGCATAACATTAAAAACGCAAAACACAAAAACCCAAAGAGAAAAATGTAAAAGGCTGAATAATAAAAACACAAAACGCAAAAAATCGAAGAGCAGAAAGCTAAAACACAAAACACATACAAAAAATTAAGATAACAAGCACAAAAATGTAAAAGAAATATCGTTAATAAAGATATTGCAGAATTTCGTGATATCTTTTTATAACTGAAAACAATTTCAAGCCTGTAGTTCAAAACAGCGTTCAATTATAATGTTTTATGATTGGCTTTTCTTTTTCCGGCATGATTGCATCAGCCGTTCCATTTTGTGCGTAACGATTTTTATATCATGCAATCTTTGATGCTGAAGTTCTATACGTCTATCTTAGTCAATATGATTTTAAATATTTTTGATATGAGTGAAGATAAAGTTTGTTTCCGTTACCTCTATAGCAACCAAAACATGTTGCAAATATACATTTCCTGCATATATTGGCTCTTATTTGGAATTTCCCAAGCGAAATATGAGCCAAATTGGCACGTACATGGATTTTTGTTCTCGAAACAAATTGTTTGTGCTGAAGGTTTCTTATACTTATCACATGTGTTTCTGACGTAGGAGATAGTGCAGCACTTGTTTAAAAAAATTTTAAACTTAAATTTTTAATTAAACAGATTAGCAAAAAATGAACTTCAATTCAAAAATCGAATAAGTAAGTTATTTTATTAACTAGGTATCAAACTAATCGAGACTAAAATCACAAAGCAAAAATGCAAGAGGTGCAAATATGTATAGCTATCTGACAATGCCCCATGATTAATGTGACCGTTTTTTTGCTCTCAAAATAGTAAATCTACTAATTTTTATTTAATATTATGTGAATTCAAGAAAGCGCATATTTATTCAATTTTTATTTATTAATGAAAAGAACAGGAATTATCACAGGAAAAAAATATGCGTCTGTTATTTTTCTGAAGAACAAATTTTCTAAAGTATATTTGGTATTAATTTCAATTAAGAATTTTCGACATGATTTATTAAAATTTGTAATTAACACTGATTTAGAAACTAAGAATTGCAACTGGGTTCTTTCGCTCGCCCGCAACCGATTCATAAGAGAATGCGCATTAGTGCATATTCAATAACTACATGGCTGTTCGTACATTTCAAATTATTGGTGAAAAGTAGACAATTCCCAGAACAAATTCCGGTTCAATCATTCCCAGTGTTCCATTCAGTCACTTTTCGAGGTCTAATGTAGTTAGAAATATGTGCAAGCAAACAGGGTTTTGTTTCTTTTCTTCTGTCCAACGTGCATATGTGTGAGACGTCCGGTTCTGCTGTCTCACACTCCGTCATAGAATATGTTTTTTTTTATTTTTCGCTCCGTTTTGTTCGAAATTGTTCTCTTTCTGAAAATGGAACATTTTGGTGTCGCAAAGTCATTCTTGGGGCACCAGCAAGGAGTTAGGCTATCTGGAAACGGGACTTATGATCTCATTACCCATGATTGCAACGAACGAACCGCCATAGCAATTACCAGCATCAGTTTCGCTTTTAGTTATTTTTATAAAATACAAATTTTCCAACGAGGACAGTTTCAGTTATTTGTTTCTAAACACAGAGCACCTGACTTCGCAGTACCAAGTGTTACTTTTGGCCAAGAAATAAAAAATCGAATTCTTAAAATAACTTTCGATGTTGAACAAACTTCTTTTATATCTCTCATGTAATTGAAATTTTGACAAGAATCAGAGTATGCCACTGCTTTCCTGACCTACGAGTTAATTTATTGTCCTAATTAAACGACGTATCTTATTTTGTATAATTATTGTTATTTAAATCTATATAAAATATAAAAGATATTTGAGATACTTAAATGCGTCGAAATGATACTTGTCGCATAAATAATTGTTGTTTTGACTTATTAACGGATTTAAAAGTAAAGGATTTACAATTCAACGCAAGAATAGAAACGTCTTGGAAAACGAAGAGCATTAGATTGAGTAAACTTTTTAATGTTAATAATTAAATGCGACACGATAAATATTAAAATACAAACACTAATAAACTAATATATTTAACCAGCAGTACGCGCACGGCGTTGCCCGTGGAATCAGGACTTTAACAAAATAAAAAAAACCCGCCCACAATGACATGAAAAAGTTTTGAAAACAAAATCAAAACGAAAAGAAACACATTTTTTGATTTTCCTGATTATTTTTTTTCGCGCTACAGTACAGACTACGTTAATCCAAAACAATATTACAAAATTGGAACGTGAATATGATTATTATACAGCAAGCAAAATATAAATCAAATCCGAAAAAAATAATCGAAGTAATTCATTCGGGTGAAGGTCATGACGTATCCTGCGCGTCCGCCAATCAAAATTGGCATCAACGTTCCGAAGAAGTGCCGCGCGATGAACTCGATCGAGAAAAATAACTCTCAACGGCCCAGAAAAAACGGGAAAAGATATTTTAACCGTTCTTGTTTTAAATCCGACAGAACCGTTCTAGTTATAAGCTGAAAAAAATTGAAAATAATAGTGTTATTAGAAAGTCGGATGCAACAAATTTAGAAACAAAACTAACATTTAGATGACAAAACTGACTATTCTTTAAAAAATTCTCAAAATTCAGTAAATTACGTTAGAAATTCAAAACTAACTTCACTAGAACGTAAATCGCGTGCTCTTTCGATGGTCTATCTATTTTTATCGTACAATTATTTGAAACCAATCTATTGAGAAATTAGTGCGAAAAATCAACCAAAACAACACAAAACATTAAATAAAAAAATTTCTAGATTAAAATTTAAAATTTCGGCTTCGAGGTGCATTCAGTCACCATTATGACTACCTGTGTGCCAAATTTCATGGCTGTAAGTGCAATATATTCGTCTGGACATCGCAGACAAACACACACTCACACAAACATTGCCTTTTATATAATTATAGATAATCATAATAAAATCACATATAGTTGCCCATTTAAGAGGACTTAGGTTTCTACCATTCGCTTACGAATAAATTTTTACGGTACTGTATTGTACGCATGTGTATTATTAAGTGACCAGCAATACACTTTATATCTTCTTATATACAAGAAATATTTCATTTTTAGTGAATCCTAATGTTACATATCCTAAGTTAGTTATCCTAATGATACATATGCTGTCTAGAAAAAAACAGACAGTAGAAAGAAGTATATGAATCTGAGACTGTCTAAGATGATGAGTTATTCTCCAAGATATTCTCTTTGTTATCGGATTTCTGAATGAATGAGTATCATATTTCAGAACTACCATCTTGCCCAGAAGAAAAGTTTCTGATCGGAATTTCTTCATTTTTGGGATCATCAAAAGAAACACAATTCCTTCTTTGCTCTCCATATCATACAAAATAAAATGAACGTGTCATAAAAATACCCTTATTTAATATCAGACTGTTAAAAACGGTTATTTGTACAGATAAATTTGTAAAATATACAGCAGAGTCTCCTTACAACGAAGTCTCCCTACAGCGAATTTCTCCCTATAACGAAATTTTTAATCTGAATGTTAAATAACATTCAAAATATTCTCCGTATAACGAAGTGGTTGTCTCCCTGTAACGAATTTTTTCAGACCTTTATCTTTTCGATTTTTGTCATTTTTGAAGAAAGTTGCTAATTTCTGTGCAAACAAATCGCTCACACGTGCCCGTTTCTGGAACCACTCGCATTGTTCATTCCAGCGATGACACATAACAATAGAATACTATGTGAAGGGTAATGCAGTTGTGGGGATCTGACTTTCTACAGAGGGAGCAACATTTCTACCGGTCAAGATTCCAAGAATCGGGGTGGAGTGGGGATGGAAGCAGAAAATGGATGTGACAATACGCATTTTATGTTTATCCTTACTAGTACATATTATTCTCTAAATTGGTGAATTGTCTTCATTTTCGAGCATTTTATTTATACAATAAAAATTTGTATAATTTTAACAAATTTATAATAAAAATTACTCCATTTTTAATTGAAAGTCATATTTAAATATTTTTGAACTTATCGCACATACTAAAAGGTTTGTAACATTTACTTAAATAACTGCAAAAATCTCTAATCTCCGTATAACGAAATTTTCTCTATAGCGAATTTTTCAACTGGAACCAAGCGATTTCGTTACAGGGAGATTCCACTGTATTGCGTAATTGGATTAAAATCAAACTGAATTTTGGTACTATGTATGTATGTATGTAGCCATCGAATACATCAACCATTATATGAATTCGGCCATCGATAACATAGACAAACTTTGAAAAATGTTGTTACTTAACCTAAAACTCTATGTAATAAGATTGGTTTTCAAAGCCAGAGAGAGCAATTCCACTACTTTAGCCTTTAATCCTATACTGACAAGCTACTTTAGTGCAATACCTGAATCATGTTGGAGCAATTTATGCGCCATCCCGTTTTTTCCAATATGCTTTAATTTAATTATATACAACTTTATTTTTTCTTGTAAACTAAGATTAGGGTTTTAACACACATTTGTTTTTGAACATGTTTCTCTATCCTTTGAATTTGATTGTCTTTCACATCCATCTCAGAATCAGTTTCGTAGTTACTGTATGCAGTCACTTTTCCGTTGAGAACTGATAGCAGTCCAGCTTACACATATATAATAGAATCTAATAAAGAAACTGAGGTAAATGGAAATAAAACTCTAGTATTTAAATTTTCATTTTGAAATATGAGCTCGAGACCACATGTTCATACCGGATGTGAAAAAATACAAAAATATTCATTAGTGTTTCGAAAAATTCAGTTATTTCTTTCTCTTTGAAATTTCAAAAAAATGAGATAGGTTGCGTTTCTTCTTAACGCTATATAGTACCCTAAAAATGAAAAAAATATCTACAATTTTTTTTGCACTTTTAAACGGCGCATACGGGTTGAAATCTTGAGTTTTCAGAGTGCTGTTAGTCTCGGAATTTGACAGCTGAAGGAACGTGGTTAGTTTTGTTTTCATTTTGAAGAATGTTTAATTCTGAAAATTAAATAATTAAAACCATTTTTTAATAAATAAATTCTTTAGGTGAAATGTTTATTAACTTTGACTACTTAAATGGTTTCTGTTTGTTTACATTCTGTGATTTTTTCTTGACCTCTCATTACTACCTAATAGTATTAAAAAGGACTTTTATTCAGAAGTTCTGCAGTTTAATATTGTTCTATTTTTTTCATTTTTCTATTGAGAAAAATGGCACTACCGAAAGATCTCTAGTTGCTAAGAGACAATGTTTTAAGAGGTGGTAGACTAATGCATTGACATTTTGAATACGAAAAAAAATTTTATTATATTGAGTTAAAATAGTTCTTTAAAGCATTTCATAAGCTGAGAAATAAAATAATATATAATTAAAGCTATGCAAGCATTATTTGTTTTTTTATGCCTTTACAAACTTTAAATGCATTTTCTCGGTTATTTTTGTAGATGCAAGTGTTCTCTTTGCCGTAAGGCTTCTTTTATTTTCAAGATAAAGTCCTGAAATTTAATTGCAGATACTTTTATTTATATGCACAATGAAATTAGTATTGATTTGGATCTGAGAGTTCTAGTTAAAATTTAGAATTTTCATATATTTTGTTAGGTGCAGTAACAAAAATAATTATTAAAATTTTTAAAAAAGAGTCAGATGTTCATTTCAGTGATAAATCTTGTTCCCAATAATGCAAGAAATATATATCCCTTTATACTGAAAAAAATAAGAATCAAGTATTAAATAAAAGTTTAAAAACTTTTAAATAAGTGTGTTTTCTAAACAGAATATTTTATCTGAATCAATTTAATAATATAATCTGATAAAACGTCATTAATTTTTTTTAATAATACATTTTCCAAAAGCTTTTTTCAGAAAAATGGTACTTTGTAGCCTTAAGCAACGATTTAATACTTTGACAGAAAGTGTTGTCTTGGCCTAAACAACTGGAAAAATACCGTGCGCATTCTTTGTGATATTTAATTTATTTTGACAGATAAATCTTCCATTTATCCCGCTCTAAAATTTACTTTCCTTCGTTTGATTCTTTATTTAATATTTCATATGAAATCTAATATTAAGGTTATATATTATTAATGTTTCACATTGCATTCAAATGCTAATAAAAAATAGAAAATGCAGAAATAAAAGTTGGCAAATCCTGTTGTCAAAGTTTTATATGAAGCAAAAACCCTAGATGTTTGTTTCAATTTCATATCTCAAACCATAACAAAGTTTCTTCATTTTTACTTAATTATTAATTCAGCATTTTAATAAATTTTGTATAATAATCTAAAAGGAAGTCATTTCTTTCATCATCCTTAATCTAAAAAATATTTTAAGATTCCATTACTAGAAAACTGACCCTTTAAAGTGCTAATTAAAAATTGAATTAATTACGAAGCAGTGTTGCTCATTTTTTCGTCAAAAAGAAATGGATGTGTTAAATTCTGCTTAAAACCAATATATCTATTCGTTATGACAGTATTGAAACTATTAGGAACAAATAATATTTCAATATTAGATCATTTCTGAAACAAATGGTTTCAATTGGTTTATTGATTAGAGAAACAGATTTTATAGGAAATAGTTTCCATATCAAAACCATCTTAAAGAGAAGATAAAAATCGTCACCAATTTATTCAAACCGTAATTTCATTCTTCATATTTGACATTTCTCATATTTTAGACAGAAGTAGAGTCATAAAAAAATTTACAAAATTTCTAAATTATAGATACTCAAATGAAACAGTTTTAGGAATTTTTCAGTGATTTGAATAACAGATATGATATGAGCTTCATCTTTTCTGTGGCATTCAAATCAAATAAATAATTTAGAATTAACTCATACAAAATAGGAACTTAATAAGAATAGTCTGAAGAAGACATGAATTAAAGCAATATTTTCTGCTAATCTTTTTGCGTTTTGTGTTTTTAAAGTTGAGCTCTTGTGTTTTTGATCTTTGAGTTTTGTGTTTTTAATGTTAAGCTTTTTGTGTTTTTAATGTTAAGCTTTTTGTGTTTTTGCTCTTTGCGTTTTTTGTTTTTGCTTTTTTATCTTTTTGTGCTTTGTGTATATAATAAGATATGGATATATCTTGATCTTTTTCATTTGAGTTCATTGTTGTAAGCGATGATTTTTAAATTGTTCTGCTCATCCCTTGGGGTTCTTTGTAAATTATTTTTTAATGTAATGCATTTCTTTTGTTTTATGTTTCCCCTACGGTCTGTGGAAGGCCTTACACCCTCTTGGGTAGGCTGGGCCGGGGCGCGTTGTAAATAAAATAAAAATAAATAAATATTTCGTGCAACTTCTTAATCACGTGTTACATGAATGTTTTTTAATGGTTGTAATTCTACTGACTCACGTGTTTTGTAGAGTAAAATAAGATGCAACTGTTGGTCCTTTGATGTCGTATTGAATCGATATTAGAAATATATATGAATATTGAGCAACTGATATGATCAACATGATACGGTATGATCAGGCCTAGCTGGAGGTTGTCTGAACCGTTGCGAACACAAAATGCCCGTACTAATCAGGGCTAGATGAACGGAGTCTGAACCGGTGCGAACGCAGAAGACCTCGTATTGATCAGGGCTTCCTAGAGGGGGCCTGAACCGGTGTGAACGCAAAAGACCGTATTGATCAGGGCTTCCCGGAGGGGGGCTGAACCGGGGCGAACGCAAAATGCCCCCCCCCCCCCACCGCTAACTGATTTCTCAAAATGAAAGTTGATTGCATTAAAATCATTAATGAAATCAAAATCTGCCGTCGAGCTTTGCCTACGAGGAGCTCAATGCAATAATACCTCGTTACAACAATACTTTGAGGTCCAAAAAGATAATGTTATAGAGGGATGTATTGTTATATCGAGGGGCGAAATAATTACGATATAAAAAAGTTAAATTTTGGTTATTTTAATGTGGACGTAATACAACAATATACATTTTCCAAAAAAAGTGTTTGTTACGGCAAACAAAAATTTGAAAATTCAGCTATACAATAAAATATTTCACATGCCTGAGAAACTTATTTATTGAAAAAATCCAATATTTTAGTTTGCTTATTCAGTTTTTAACCGTTAAGTCAACTAACAAGATTTGCAAAGAGTCTAATGCACGAAACTGATCATAATTTGTGGATGAAAGGCTTCAAAAAATTTCCCGTAGGGACTGAACTGATTGAAGATTGAAGTCGATAAAGATTGAGTTGTAACTGTATCATCATCGTCTTCATCATTATTTTCCATTTCCAGACGAAATGGGTTATCGTCTTCAGTTACTCCTTCAAAAACCATACTATCATATCATCCGCTGTTAAATATTCCTCCACGTTAATTCCAGACATTTTGACACTTTTTTTCTTCAAGCCGAGTTAAAGACTTTTTGAAGTCTCAACATTCTTTAACCATCTGAAACATCGCCATTTTTGGAATTTTCGTCATTATCAGTTTGCTTATCCACCATGAAATATTGTTACAGAAGGAAAAAATGACATTGAGATTTTTAAAAAACATTGCTGCAAAGGGGTTTATTGCTGTGCAGAATATCGTTATATTGAGGGGAGATTAACATTATGTTATATGCAAGTTCACCGGGACCACAAAGTTTTATTGTTGTAGAGGGATTTATGGTTGTATAGGATATCGTTGCGAGAGTTTAATAATATTCTCGCTATTATAAGAATTTATAATAGCGAGAGTTTACTGTATTAGAAATATTATAATGTTTACTTAATCCTGTCAAAACCAATTTTTAAAAAAAATAGTTTTAAATGTTCTATAATTAATTAATCATCAATTTGGATGTATTTAGATGTCCTTCAGTCCTACTATAACAAACATGCAATATGTAGCAAAAAGCAATAAATTATTTTGGTATACGAAATTTGTATCAAGACCCCGTAAGTCTTACATTTGAACCAGATCCCGTTGTTGTTCGGGTCGGCACTTTGTATGATAGTTGCATTCATCAGAAATATTATAAAACTTAAAATACGCTCAAGCACCAGTATTAAAATCATGTCTTTATGCGTAATTATTTTTCATATGCATTTAAAATTTTTACATATTTTGGCTCAATTTCACGAAACCAAAAAGGGGAAAGTGGGGTAAAACCGGGTAGTTAAGGCTCGAAAGCCTTTTGGAGCTAAACTATTCCACCTAAAGCTTGTCAAATTTTCTTAAAATATTCATTGTTTATCGGAGTACATTATATATTTCCAGAAAAGTCAAAGGTTCATTACTTTTCTTATTAATGATTGTTTTATAAATAAGTTCAAACTACCAGGTTTCATCCCACTAGTGTGGTAAAATCGACTACACATATTATAGCTATGGGAAATTATAGGAAAACACGATTTTAAGTGGAAAAGAAGCAATCATTTTCAGTTTTTATGACAATCTAAGATTATTAGTTACAAAATTCACATGTAAAGCAGTTGTATTCTTCCTCCGCGCCACTGCAGCTTTCGTGGGCATATCTAAGACAGTTTCTATATTGAATTAACTCTTCTTCTTTATAAATTAGAAAATAAATCATTAAAATATAAGCAATAAATGTCTGATATGTTTTTATTGTCTAAATCAGAGAAATCATGAATACTGACTATGTCAATCTTACGCTACTTGGAGTAACCGGTTTTATCCCGAGTGCAGAGGTTATAAAGAACGAAATAGAACCGCTCAATTATTGGAATAAATCCTTATTGTTTGATAAGGTATAAATCCTTAGTAAACGCGTAATAAACTGGACTAAATATAATTTTTATAACTGTAATGATTATTGAGTAATCTTAGTTTAAAATCACACGAATATTAGCAAGTTGACGCCATAAAACAAATAAACCAACACAGATGTAGTGAATTCAACAGCTACAATACATCATTGTGACAGTCCCTTTTTATTTACTGGTAGAGTGTAATTAATTCATTATCTGTCTACTTGATAGGAAAAAATAATAGCGTTGAAACAAAGGATACCCTATTTACCTCCCCCTTCCATAAAAAAATGAAGGGTAAGTGAGATTGAGCACAGTTTTCACTGCAACGAAACGAGAGCATACATACCGAAAAAAATCGCATTGGTTTGCTGTAAAACTGCAAACGGTTCTTACCAAAACATAAGGCACAAAGTCACCCGCATTAAAATTTCCCCATTTTTGGCACGATTCTTTCTTGTAAATGTTTGCTTTGGAGGGAGAGAACACTTCTTTTAATGACAGCCGGGAAACTTTTCTGTGAAGGCGATACAATTTACAGAACAGCCTCCTCTGCCACCATTCTTTGTTGAAAACTGTTTTGTTTTTACCTTCAAAACTTTGCAGGTTAAATCTTATTTAAGACCCTGTGAGAGATTCAATAATCAACGAGTTACCAGAGTAAAGAGGAAACTTGAATACCAAGAAAGGTCCGTGGAGGAATTGCTTGTCGTAATGTACTTAATATTGAGACGAAAAAGAATTTCAGAAATTGTAATGTGTACATGAAGTCATGTTTTAATTGACTGTTTTTCTATAGAAATAAACGCCAATTGAATGATACGGTTATAAGAAATGAAAGCATTGAGTTTTATGACATTCGAATTAAAAGTTTATTTAACAATTGAGTAATGCCAGAATAGTTTTATTTTTATCCAGTTCTGCCTATCATTTTAGTTATAGAATATTAAATGAAATTTTAGTACAGATTTATTCAATTTAGCAATGTTTTAGTTCTATAGGATTCTTCTTTATAAAGTTATATGGCTTTATGTTTGCAAGTTCATCTTTTAAATTTCCTTTGGCTGATTCAAAATACCATTTACTCCCGTATATTCTTCTTTACAGATGAAAAAGATTTAATTGTAGTTCGGAAATAATTTAAAATGCCTCGTTAAGCGGAGAAAGTATTATTCATAACTTTTTTTAATAATTATCATTTTTTATAACTTCTACTGATATGTATATTACGTCATTTATCGATGTCTCGGGTTTCATTATCTTCATTTAAAAAAACTTTACCACACAATATGGTGGTACTGATTTTAATTTCTTTGACGCCTACAACTATGTTTGTGTATCCTTTAACATCAATATATGGATGTTTGTGTATCCTTATATAATTTTCAATTTCAAAATAAGTATGCTATCGATAAGTTGATTAAAATCGTGTTTATAATTCTTTCATTCAAACTTATCATCAGAATTGTAAAAGGAAGCGAATGAATAACATATATATTTATATTTCATTATTAACTTCTGCTTAATGCTGATTGAAATCAGAAATACTCTGCATTTTTTAAAGAAAATTAGTTTTGATAATTAATTTTTGAGAGTTGTATGTTTTATGTCCATTGCACTTGAGCCTGAACCAACGTTCGGGCATAGGAGCTGAAATTTAAAAAAAAACAAATAATTAAATACCCCATTAAAATTATTTATATATTTTGAAAAACATATAAATAACATATATATATATTGAAAAAATAACACATGTTTTCATTATTTGAAATATTTAACTATATATATTTACCGATAGACTATAGTCCTTCCATTTAATTTCAAAATTGAATGATTTTCATGACATTGATGTATATATATATATATATAACTATATATAACTATATATATAACTATATATATATATATATATATAACTATATATATATATATATATATAACTATATATATATGTAAGATCTGGCTTTAAAAAAGTGAAGGCAGTCCATTTTCATCAAGGAAGAGACGAATTTTGTTTAGATCTTCTTTTATTTAGGCATCAGACGTTATTATTCATAGGTAAAGCACTTAGTTTTTACGTAGCTCCATGACCACAATTTAGAAGTTTGCGCCGAGCGGCGCGTTGCTGTTGAAAGCTTACATCTCGGCGTGAAAAAGGGCAGAAAAGAATGCGCAGAACGCTTAAGTACTTAGAAGAGGGAATTCCCCTTGAAACTCGTGATTTGAAAGGAAGTTGTAGTACGTTAATTATGTTGAAAGTAGAAGTATTTAAAATGAAGTATCGCTAAGATTATTTAGGAAAGTTAAAAAATTAAATTATCACAATTTCCCCCCTCCGCAAGAGTCGTACGACAGCAGGGCCCTTGCTATCGCAAAACCTGCGAAGTTGGACAAGTTACCTTTAAAATATTATTAAAATTTTGATAAATTGTTTTAATTGCTGGTCATGGGCTTGACTTTAAAAATATCAACAACAAAAGTACAATAAGATTTACACATTTTTCAAAGGTACTTCAGTGAGTACAAGTAAAAATATAAATGCAAGGATATTTACAAAAACATAGAAAATATTCATTTAAATATAAAAATTATTTCAATATGTACACAAAAATTTTAAATTAAATATGTTCCCTGGAGTACTGCAATAAATGCTAGCTAGTTGACTGTAGAAAAAAGTTCTATTCACATGATGAAAAGTTCTTCAAATCAAAGTTCTTTCAATAGTAATTGAACTATTGATTTATTTATATGAAAAATAATTTAATGTAAATATTCAATTGTATATTCAACTAAAATGGCATGAAAAAACATTGATAAATAAAAATACAAATGTTTCAAATAGAAAAATAAGAATATACTAATGTTTGATGTCAGTGACATTTCATTGAGTTTAACATCAGTGACAAAAGTATGTTTTTGTTAATCTTGATGATGTTGCCTAAGCAACTGGGAGTATCACCAAGTCTGGGCAAAAAAGGGACAAGGTCTTTGTGATCTGTTTCATGCATTCTCCCAGAGAGAGAGACAATGCACAAAACAAAACACAATATTGTTAAGCACTGTTTTTAAAACAGGAAGTCTCATTTCATTTATCATCGTTTTGTTCTTTGGGAAACACCAAAGAAGAAAAATATGTAAGACTCAGCCCTCCATGGGGAAATGATTTTAGAACGGACTGACTCTTACCAAAAGGGACAGAATTATAAAGGCAGGACAAGCTCTTTTTTTTTTTATGTAGTTAATTTATTACTCCTGACTTAATTTAAGTTTATCTGGTGAATGAAAACATCTTAATTTAGAAATATGCACAATTTGTGTGACTTGTTTTGTTAAAGGATTTGGTTTATTAATTTCATAAGTTACTTCAGAACATTGTTTAATAACTTCATATGGGCCAGAAAAAGGAGGAGTTAATTTTCTAGTATTGGGATAATGGAATTCTTCATAAACAACAAGATCACCTGGGTTAAATTTCTTGTCAACAAAACGTGCATCATATCTTATTTTGTTTTTGTTATGGTAATCTATTGTTCTTTGTAAAGCCAAATTACGAGCTTCGTTAACAGGTTCATAATAACTATTTTGACCAATAGGGGAGTCATAAGGTAATGTACCAAGCAACAAGTAGGCAGGTGGATATTTGGTTATTGAATGGGGAGTTAAGTTGTACTCATTAGTAACACTTTCTAATAATTTAGTCCAAGGAACTTTAGTGGAAGTGGAATTAACTTTACATTTAAGCCTAGTTACTAATGATTGATTAACACGTTCAACTTTGCCATTTGTTTGTGGGTGATGTGCTGTGGTTAAAAGATGTTTAACATTATAATTTCTTAGGAATTTTTTAAATCGAGAGGAAGTAAACGCAGCATTTCTATCAGTTAATAATTTTACAGGGACTTGAATTTGGAAAATTTGTTTTAGAATATTAATGTAAGTTTCAGAGTTTTCATTTTTTGAAGGAAAAGCCCAAACATGTCTTGTCGCATGGTCAATCACAATATGAAGAAATTTTTTTGTTGAGTTGTAATAATTGAAACCTCCAACAGTATCTACAGAAATACATTCGAAAGGGGTACTAGTAGGAGGTACTTGTTGGAGCAGGCCAAATCTTTTTTGTTTTCGCTTTTTGTTAAGTTGACAAACAGAGCAATATTTAACAAATTCAGTTATATCAGAGGTAATATTAGGCCAATAATACTGAGGAGTAATTAAATTTAACATTTTTTGGACACCAGGATGACCAAATTGTTCATGAGCTTGATTTAACAATTTAAGTCTTAATGAAAATGGCACAACTATTTTGTACAAATTTCTCTTTTTTATTACTATTACATCTTTAACTTCATAATACTTAGGTCCACAGAGATTATCATTTTTTTGTTGAGTTTTTATTTCATTTATGTCTAACAAATGTACTGCATGTTGAAGATGGTGAGAAACTGGATGCCTAGATAACATATCTGCTTCAATGTTAGTGCAACCTTTTTGATATTTAATTTCATAGTCAAACATACTTAACTTTAATGACCAGCGAAATAACCTACCTCTTAAGTTTTTAACATTTTTGAGCCAAACGAGAGCCGCATGATCAGTATGAATGACAAATTTTTGACCGTGGAGGTAATAGTAAAATTTATCCAAAGCATCAACTATTGCAAGACACTCTAACTCGGTTATAGCATAATTTTTTTCATAGTCTCTTAAAGTTCTAGAATGATAAGCTATTGGATGTAAAACATCAGAGGCATCAGGTTGTTTCAAAACAGCTCCAACGCTTTTTTGTGATGCATCGACAAAAACATGACAAGTTACATCAGGGTT